>JALPQI010002936.1:0-57666 GCA_025490895.1 Thaumatotibia leucotreta | reverse complement strand
TATCACTGTGGACTCCATAGAACTATGCTCTGCTGCTTTAGTCCAAGCTATTAAGACATCTGCTGATAAGACCTTCCCTCTTAAAAACTGTATTGTGGGAAAGCTTGCTTCTCCACCTTGGTGGGATAGTGAGTGCACTCAGGCCATTAAGGACAGGAAGGCAGCTGAGCGGTTTTATGCCGCAAATATGTCATCCGAGAATTACGAACAATTGACAAAATCCATGACAGCTGCAAAAACCCTGCTAAGCAATAAAAAATCTGAAGGGTGGAAGTCATTTTGCTTATCTCTAAGTCCCTCAACTCCTGCTACAATTGTTTGGAATAATATTAGAAAATTCAGGAGTTCTTATAACCCTTGCAATTGTCCTTACCCTAATACTTTACAATGGGCTGAGTCATTTCTTGCCAAAATAGCTCCTCTGTACGTTCCGGGAGTTCTCGATTCCTCTATAAATCTGCTGAATAACCATTCATCTCATCCCTTAGACCAATTGTTTTCGTTTGTGGAGCTCAAGAATGTGCTTGGAGCGGTAAAAGATTCCGCCCCAGGACACGATGGTATCCCTTATTCTTTTGTAGCAAAAGCAGGTGACAGATTTCTTAAATACTTTCTTAATCTTATTAATCATATTCTGCTTTCGGGCCAGCCGCCTCGTTCCTGGAAATCTCAAGTAATTATACCCATACTCAAACCAGGTAAGGACCCTAATGACCCACAATCATACCGGCCTATTGCCTTATCCTCTGTTCTAACGAAGATTTTGGAGCATCTAATCAAAAATAGACTAGAGTGGTTTCTTGAAAGTCACGATTTGTTGGGAAAATCTCAATATGGATTTAGAAAGGGGAAAAGCACAATTGATAGCCTGGCTATTTTCACGTCTGACATAAGGTTGGCTTTTTCAAATCAAGAATCGGTTCTAGCAGTATTCTTAGACGTCCAGGGAGCATATGATAATGTTCAGCTCCCTATTCTCAGAGATAAACTACACATTCTGAATATTCCAATGAGACTAGCCTGCCTTATTGGTAATCTACTTTCCGAGAGAGAAATTTCTTTCCGAGGCAAAGACCCCCAAATCAATTCATCAAGATTGGTTTGGCGCGGGCTACCTCAGGGCTCTGTCCTTAGTCCCTTACTATACAATCTCTACACATATGACTTGGAAGAATCAGTTTCTGGCTGCCAAGTACTCCAGTATGCAGACGACCTATTAGTTTACACATCTAATAAAAACTTGGAATCTGCCTGTGTGGCTATCAATTTCTCCCTCCAGTCTTTAAATAACTGGCTCTCTAATAATGGTTTGTCCCTCTCCCCGTCGAAATGCTGTGCTGTAGTTTACAGTCGAAAAAGATCTCTACCGATTGTAAATGTATCAATTAATAAATCTAGTATCCCTTTCAACTTATCCTATAAATTTCTAGGGATTATTCTTGATTCTAAACTAAACGGAAGTCTACACTTTGAGTACTTGGTCAAAAAGTGTGAGCGTGGGCTTAATACTCTTAGGTGCCTGGCGGGAGTTTGGTGGGGTGCTCATCCTACTTCCTTAAAGTTAATTTATAATGCTATAATACGTAGCGTTCTAGATTATGGTTCTTATTTGTTGGTTCCAGGAAATAAAGCTGGTTTGAAAAAACTGGACCTCATTCAGTCAAAAGCCCTCAGAATAATCCTGGGAGCAATGAGGTCTAGTCCAATCAAAGCCATGCAGATAGAGTGTGCTGAACCTCCCCTTGCTTTGCGACGTCAATTCTTAGCTGATAGTTTTCTATTTCGGTCGCTTCAATTTTCGTATCATCCCTTAATTCATCGTTTGTACGACCTTAAAACTTCGTTCATACTAAATGGGCCTAATCAACCTTGCCTGGTGACTAGTTTAAGAAAGTTTCAGTCCATCAAAGACCCTGTCTTCCATTCCCCTCGACTTCCTCTGTATGAATATGATTATTCAATTATCACCTACCAACCTCGTATTATTCTTAATTTTGATATTTGTCGCAATGATCCCTATGCAGATAAATACCTCCACGAGATCCTCTCACGTGATTGGCGTAACTGGAACACTATTTATTGTGACGCATCAAAATTATCCCCGACTGGTTGTGTGGGAGTGGGAATTTTCCACGCTCAGTACGACATAGTTCAAAAAATTAAATGTCCCCCCGAAACATCAGTCTATACGGGTGAGTGTATCGGTATTTTAGAGAGTGTGAAGTTTATTCTACTGTTCAAATTAAGGAAAACCCTTATTTTTTCGGATTCCCGTAGTTGCCTACAATCTCTACTGGCGAACCCTTTTTCGTCTAGGTTTCACAATCCGATATTATTTCAAATCAAAGAGAATCTTCTTATTTGTAAGAAAAGGGGATTTGAAGTTGCCCTGGTTTGGGTTCCGGGTCATTCAGGGGTCTCAGGCAATGAACGGGTGGACCGCGTTGCTAAGGAGGCTGTTGTCTGTGGCGACAAGACACCTTTTAGAAACTACTGCTTTGATCTAATTCCTTTAGCATCTAAATGGCTTTTTCAAATTTGGTCTGCCAAATGGGCTGCCGCTAATCGGTCCTCAATCAATCCTTATTTTCTTGTACAACCGGATATACCTAGAAAACCATGGTTCTCGAAAATCTTTATACCAAAGCAATATTGTTCAATTATTATACGAATGAGATTGGGTCATTGTTGTTCCCCTGTTCATTTAAAAAGGATCCACGCCCGAGACTCCTCTCTGTGCGAATGCGGGCTGGAGGAAGGTGATTTAAACCACATCTTCTTCACTTGCCCTTCTTTAAAGCATGAAGGTCTATATGCGGACCTTACTCATTTTAAAATTCCTTTTCCCACTTCTATTTTAGAACTTCTAAAAACTAAAGATATTTCCGTCCTTTCTTCACTAGCTTCTTTTTGTAAATATAATAAATTAAAACTTTGATTTTATTTTTCTTTCTTCCTTCTGCTTTTCTTTTTTTTTAATATATATATATTATTGTATTTGTTTTTGACTGTACATAAACATGATACATGTATTTATTTTTATTTATCGTCGTCTTGGAAATAGCAACAATTCTTATTTCTATTATTCTATTTCGTTATGATTATCTCACGACATGACGCTGGCTAATCGTAAAAAAAAAAAAAAAACTTGACATAATTAAAAAAAAAGATAATAACATAACCTCAAAAAACCGTTTCTCTGTTATTTGAACAAAACATTGGAGATATTTCTGTAAAGGTATTTAAATCGTGATTATTTCCTCGGAAGTATTATTTTAATACTTATTTTGTGTAGTTACGAAAGGCTACATCACAACTCCAATCTTAATCATATACTGAACTCACTACGTATTATTTATAAAAGATTCTTCATTTTTATACTCCAGTGTAGTGTATCAAGATGTTCAACCAAATGGGAACGGCTGGGGGCAACCCCAACAAAGACCTGGAGGTCGCATCGCCACCCGACGACACCGTGTCGGCTCTGGAGTTTTCCCCGCCTTCTGTGCCGCAGACATTCCTTATCGCCGGTTCTTGGGATTGTCGGGTACGTAAACCCTGGTTTAGCCTATTTTTATGAGATTGTAGAAATTGTAGATGTTGTTACTATAATAGGTACTTGCGGGTTTAGTTCTCTACTCAATCCTCTAAAAGAATAATTGGTGTATCCTTCTGTCGCTTAGACAACACAATTTGCCAGTGAATTTTGAATGACGTGTAGGAAATAGAACATAATTTGTTTTATTTGAGGAGATCTTTTAAGTGGCCTCTGGGCGGCAGGAGGTTGAAAAATGTAATTTCCTTCTTCCTTCTCCTTTATTTTCTTTATGGGTTTAGTATGTCTAGATAGCTACATTCATTAAAAATATGGTTTAGGCTATTTGCTTACTTATTATGTGCTTTACTTTTAAAATATTATCAAAAGAACTACTTACTAAACTAGCTGTTAAATGTAATGACCTAACTATCAAAAGGATAGGTTAAATACTAACAACAAATGTATATACATGTATATGTAAAATCAAAGAAAAGTTTAGTAAATGATATTGTAAAGATTGCAGGGATATGTTGAATGATAATCACTACCAATAGACAAAAATACCCTTTTATACTTATTATACAAAGCACCTCAGCAAATACATTAGAGATTTTTACATTAGAAATTTTAAAAAATTTACATGGAATAAACTTAAAAAGTGGAATACAAAGCTAAAATTGGTGACCCTAAGGCTGGTCACCCTAGGCCAAAGAATAGGTATAACTATTTGGCATGGGAATGTAGCCAGCTTTATGAGCATCCTTCCAGGGACAGATCCTGGGGGACTTATGGTAGGTATTTTTTAGTTTTTATCTATAATTTTAATACTACTAGTTTCTAAGTTTTGTTTTCTTTAATATTAAAGCAAACTAAGAATAAGTCAGTAGTAAAGAATAAGTCTGACATTTGACTTATTCTTGTTTCTCCTCAGGTGAGATGTTGGGAGGTGGAAGCATCCGGAAAAACAGTACCCAAAGCTGCACAGGGAATGGACGGCCCCATCCTGGATGTGGCATGGCATGATGTAAGTAAACACTTATACATGTTTTTTTTATTCACTTAATTGAGCAAAAATTATAATCAATACCAATAAATAACAGCCAATAAGACAGTAATAGTCTAAAAATTAAATGTCTTTTTTTTATACCACGTCGGTGGCAAACAAGCATACGGCCCGCCTGATGGAAAGCAGTCACCGTAGCCTATGAGCGCCTGCAACCCCAGGGGTGTCACATGCGCATTGCTGACCCAATAAAAACTTGTACACTCCTCTTTTGAAGAACCCCATACTGTAGTCCAACGGGAAAACCTTGGCAGGAGGCTCAAGCTGTCTTTGTCTTATATTGCATATCTAGTCTAATTCTCCTACTTTAAACCAGGTAAACTTGTTTTTGGGCTGTTACTAAATTGAATGCCTAAGAAATTTAAAGCTGAAGTAAGAGGAGTAATAGAAGTTGGACTCTGAGGATTTTATCTCACCTTGTGACCACCGCTACTGTAAAAAAATGGTTGTATCACCAATACATTATCTTCATTTTCTCTCATTTATCAGCACATTATCATCATACTATAAGCAGATTTGTTGTGGTGTACATATTGCAAGCAAGTCTCCGTCAATGCCCTATCTTTGAAAGTATCTTGATGTAACCTAAAATATTTATTGATTCTCACAGGATGGATCCAAAGTGTTCATGGCTTCAACAGACAAAAGCGTCAAATGCTGGGATCTAGCAGCCAATCAGACTATTCAGGTATTATTTAACATCATTATTATAGACATATTATTTGTAAATAGCATATAAATGGGTAACAACATGGTCTAAAAGCGGCTACAATTGAAGAACTGCGCGGCGCCGACTTTATGCTTTGTTGTAGACCTTTATAACAGTTTCTAGTTTTCATTGTTTGTTATAAATAAATGTTTGTTTCTTTCTTTAATATAATTATTTTTACTGCCCTGCCTGGCTGGTCTACTATTTACCTGTTCTGAACCAACTCTAGTAATTTTTGTTGTCGTTGATTGAGAGACGAGTGGCGACCTCGAACCGGAAGGCGCAGCATGGGCAGGCCTCCACTAGGGACTGATGACTTGGTGAAGGTTGTAGGAGTCTGCTGGATGCGGGTGGCGCAGGACCGGTTATTGGGGCAATTTTTTGCGGGGGGCCTGTGTTCAGCAGTGGACGTCTTTCGGCTGATAAGATGGTATGGTGACAATGATTGAACCATTCTTCCATTGCAGGTGGCAGCCCACGACGCTCCAGTGAAGACCTGCCACTGGGTCAAGGCTCCCAACTACACCTGTCTCATGACTGCATCCTGGGACAAAACTCTGAAGGTCAGCTTTGATACCAGAATTACTCACTTTTTATTAGCCGGGTACACCCTGAACGAGAACTCGGTTTTTTCAGGGTGGACCATTGAGATGAAACACAATGAAAATATTTGGCTGAATCAATTTTTTTCTTTCTGATATTGTCATAGTTACGGTCAGGTGACTCAGGTAAGTCACGGTGGTTTTATGCAAAATTATGCTACTTAAAGGTTGAAGTTGAAGTTTCCAATTTTCACTTGTACGAAAACGGTTGCTCGAATTTTTATAATCCATATACATTGTTTACCATATTTCTTGAACTTTCTCTAATTTCTTATCCCACATCAACATTTTCCCGAAATTCGATAACCAGAAGAATGGTTGCTAAATTTATAATTATTAAATGTGGACAATCAAAAATTAAGCCAATGAGGGTTTTCTCGAAAACGTATGCCACTAGTTGGCGCCACATGGCCGTAAGGTCCCGCTAAGAAACACAATTATCTAGCCCCAAAGAAAAACTAACTAGAAGGTATTTATATTTTTTTATATCATTTTATTAACCCGTACAAAACATTTAAACACGAAACTATAGGCGCTCTGAGAATTTAGACCAGTTTCTGGACCTGACGCCTCAGTGCTGCCGCCCTGGTGAACGCTCATTAATAAAATGGGAAACGTTTTCGGCATGCTAATATTCAACATAACAATATTATTTTCGACTTTATGATAGGACCGGGCCACATGCATGCTTGCATAATTTAAATAGCTTAATTTTGCAAAAAACCTGCGTGACTCGGGTGACCGTAACCATGGTATTAACAGTAGCAGTAACAAAAAAAGTAGATTCACTCATTTACACATACGTATGAAGAGTCCACGGAAAGAACATGTCTAGTCAATTCAAATTACAGAAAGAAAAACCACCTTACTTTTAACAGAATAAGTCGTGAATTTGCCCTGATTTTTTTAAGCACTGGAGGACATGTTTTTTCCGTGGATCCTTCATATAAGAAAGAGGATCTTGTGTCCTGTACACTTCCATTAAAGTTGTTTATCATGGGCCATTCCATATGAAATCATCAGATTCTGATTTAATTCCGCGCTGACTGATTTTTAAACAGTTTGAAAAAAATCAAGGATGATAGTCTTAAGTAAGTTGTACGTAAACCGTTAATACTTTTTTTTTTACTTGCTGCTCATCCAGATGGGGCCCGCTTTAAGTTTCAATTTACCTGTTTTTGAGGTTCCACGAGAAGCGATGTTAATTTGTTTCGGTAACTAATGTACATTTTTTATATATATTTTTTTGACTCTCTAGTAAACATACTTTAAAATGTTATTATCAATATGCATCAAGCTATTTTACTTATTCCATCATAAATGTTGAAAGTTCTGAGAATATTTTCAAATTCCACCCATTTTCTATTGGCTTTTGCAGCATGTCTACTTGGCTTAGGGAATTAATATTTTTTTACTGTATAGTACAAGTATTGTTCTCATAAAATAACTGAGGGTTTGATCACAAACTTTTCATTTAGCTGAAAAAAAGAATGGTAAAGTTGGCCATTTTACGAAATTGCTCAACTTTGACTTCAAATTTCATCATGTTTGGCAATATAAAAAAATCCAAAAAGTTATACAAAATATAGTACCAACTCTATTCTATAGGAATCCGTTTCATTTGGTTTGTGTTTTCGATTTCTGTGAGAATTATGATTTTTTTTAATGTCCATTTTTCGGAACTTTTTACGACTGTTTTCCGGCGCTCTATGACTTCACTATTTTAAATAAAACACATTAAATTATTCATAACTATATTTTATTAGTCATTAACAACAACAAGAACCTTTATTTAAGCTGCGATGTACGTAATTAAGTATGTCAGTGTGTGTGACCCTTGTGTTAATGCACGATTTACGAATTCATGTTCATATCATGCAAAAGTCAGCAAAAAAGCTTGTCACAAATATGTAATGTATATATGTGCGTGTGTGTGTGTAAAGTATTATTACCTGACTACCTTTACGACATTAACATATTTGGAGTAGGAATATCTTCCGACTCGTAAGGTGCCGTTTGAAACTGGCACAAAATTATGATACGACCTGGTATTTTTTATTGTTATCGCATTATTGAATCAACATCATTACTCTTACTAAAGACAGTAGGCATGTGTAATAAAACCTATAAGTACCCTATTTCAGACGTATTATAAGATGTGCCACTAGCATTTTCATGCTTACCATCATGAAAGTGGTGTACCACTTTTTTGGTTGACTGTACATAGTAAACGAGGGAATCAACAATCATCATTTTGTTGTTTATTACGTTTATAAATGTTGTCCGTGATAAAAAAAAACATTAACTTAAACAACTACTTTGAAACTTCTTGCTAACTTGTAGATTTCAAAAAATCATATCTCTTTCAAAAATCAATAACACAATATAAATAAAGATGATTTACAAAGAGCAAAGTAAGTTCTTCTCTTCTGTGTACTTTTCAGATCTTTAAACTTTGCCAAACATGGTTTTTTTTAACGTCATAAAAAGCAAATTCTACAAAAATGGTTTTGTAATTTACTGTTTTTTTAAGTTAGAAGAACTAAATTCAAAAATATTGTTAAAATTTCATTTAAAGACTATTTGAGCTTGTTAAGTAAAAAAAAAATACCTGTCTAGACCAAGCGAGCAATCCAATAAAAGCTACTGAACATCACTGAATATTAGCAAAATAACATGAAGTTTTAAAAGTTTGTCATACAATAAGTAATATAAATATACATACTGTAATACATACATGTACAAGTACACATATTAAATAGTAAATTAACATATAATAAAATTCAGTTTCACACATTAAAAAAAAGTTAAAGCAATTTTCATTGACCTCAAAAATCGCTTATTTTTAAACTTCAGACTAGACGTGTGCGCCGCGCCGGCGTCACGCCGCCGCCGACCTTTTTTGCGACGCCGCCGCCGCCGACTAATGGTCGGCGTGAAATCGGCGTGGCCTTGACTGAATAAGAGAGTTATTTCTTACGGGCTAAATACTACACAGTCTACACACTAAGCTTCGTATTTGCTTTATGTATTTATATAATGCTCTTACGTAGGGAATTTACTGTCAACCTATTAGTTGCTTTCGAGTGTTTTTTTTTATTATTTGAAATGGGCTTACTCATGACCACAGACTAGCCAAGGGCAGAGACGTGGCCTACGATGGAGTGAGTTTGCCCAGAAGGTGCCTCTATTCACCCTTGACTTGAAGGTTGAGGGGTTATATGATCTCGGAAATATAGACACCGGCAGGGAATTCCACTCCTTGGCAGTACGCATAAGGAAAGAAGACGCAAAGCGCTTCGTACGAATAAATAGAATATCTACCAAGTAAGGATGGAACCCGACCGTGCGTCTAGAATTTCGAATCTAGAATAAGCTCATGATCTCATGAAGCTCTTGAGCACACTCCCTGAAGTGCAATCTGTAGAACACCGACAGACTGGCAACTTTCCGCCGATGGGCTAAAGAGTGTAGCCCAGCCATCAGCTTCCTGTCACTAATCATTCTCCTGGGTCTGCGTTCTACTGAGTCTAAAGTGGTGAGTTGGTATTTAGCTGACTCGTCCCATCAACAGTGTCATCAACTCATCACTCATTACACGTAGGTTCTTAGGCTCGACAACTTCCAGCCTCCTGAATAAGCCGGTTACGGTTTCTAGAAACGCTTTAGCACCGTAAATCACATACACAAGCAACGTCAGGATATACAGAAGACCGAGAGTTAGGTATAACTTGCCCCTCAGGTTAGCGTTCGTGTTCTATGAAGCATTTGAACTGATCGAGACCTGGGCTGTTGTAAAGTATCTTCAGCGGTACTAAGTAGACTACTCCTCCTTGCGTCGATAACCCTATTCTGGGGGTTGTGACTTATCGACTCATCAATTTCTCTTTCACTATCTTCCACCAACCACTCCAATTTTCCGTAGCGTGGATCGCTTCAGCAACCCAAAAATTGAGTGAGGTTCGGATGTGGTCTCTCCAGCGCATGGGGCTCCTTCCTCTCGACCTTTCCTTTCCAATCTTTCTTGTGACAATAAGTTTTTGGAGGTCTTTTTCAGGGTGCGGGATATGTGTCCAAAGAACAACCTACCAACCAATAGTAGAACGAGTAAGCCACGTAGGTAGACTACCGGTACTTATATTGTAGTGTCCAGGGGAGTTACAATACAATACAATACAATACAATAGTCTTTATTGCACACCTCGTAACATAAAAAAGAAGATAACAAAAAAGTCGAATCTTAAAAGTAGAGGTAACACAACAGGCGGTTACCAACACCTTTTAAATGAAATTCAGCTTAGGTTCGGCTAGCCAATTTTTGACAGTTATTCTATGCGACTGACACATCGCGATTTAGTTTAAATTGAATCGCATTAGGAGATCGTGATAGCAGCCCCATAGTTCATCTTCAAGATCGGTATTCGAAATCCAGACCATTGCAGCGACAATTAAGACAGGGAGTTGTCTTGTCTCCAAAACTGTTTACTATTGCTTTGGAAGATGTTTTCAAGATTTTGGACTGGAATGGGATGGGCTTGTCATCAACACCACTAGTGAATATATCACTCACCTTCGGTTTGCCAACCGGGATCGAAACGAATCGGAGGGCCGCAGAGTGTCACACTAAACCATTGTGTAGCAAGGGAGCGCTAGGCTCTCGCAGCTCGGCCTTCAGCCTCGTCACCTGGCGCGCCTCTGTGAGATGCTCCAGGCCTTCAGCCTTACGCGAAACTGGGCCTTCGCGATCTATTTAGATACAGAGACGTGTTTGCGCGCCTCTGCGTGAGCTCGGTCTGCGGCCTTCGCAGGCTAACGCCTGACAATAGACAGTTGGGAAGCGTAATTGTATCGGAGAGAACTGAACTCGTGACACTCCGGGCCTTCGGCCTTCGCGGGCTTGACGCCTCGCCATCGGGTCTTCGGCCCTCAGATTCGGCTAATTTAGAAACTAGGGCAGGCTTTATTGTGAAGAACGTTAGAAGTTTAAAAGATGTACTTTTATATGGAGAATTTAGTAGTTGTAAACATGGTAATATTTTTTTGCATTATACAAACGTAATTAAAATGTTAAACTCGGGGTTTGCCAGCGAGCTATGGAACGCAGCATATTAGGTGTACAACTAAGGGGTCGTATCCGAAACACCACGCTGCGTTCCAAGACACAAATTATTGATGTAGCTCGGAAAACGGCTAAGTTAAAATGGGACTGGGCGGGTCATGTCTGCCGCATGCCGGATGATTTGTGGGCCAAAATAACCACAGAGTGAGTGCCCCACAACTCCAATCGGAGACCAGGCAGACCCCGTCGGCGATGGTGGGATAACTTAGACTCCTTTTTAAGAGATTGACCGGAGGTCGCACAGGACCGAGAAGAATGGAAGAAGAGGGGGGAGGCCTTTGCCCAGCAGTGGGACACAATAATTAAAATAATAATTATTATTAAAATGTAAACTGAACAACTATTATTTCAGCGTTAACTCTAAATAAGGCCAAACACTATAACTTAATGAAAATAAAACAAGTCTGAGAAAAAGCATTCATGCAATAGATCCGATGCAATGGATGATTTTCGATATCCGCATTATCCGGATGTTGCAAACCCTAGTCCAGAGCCGCAGAAGATCTGCCCGGCAAGCACATCATGGGCGCGGGACGACAAAAACTGCGACATAGAGTTTTCTCGAGCTATGTCACGAATTGGTAGCACAACATGCGCGCGAGATAACGCTGACTCGCGATGATCTATCAAAGCGACATAATTATTTCGTTTGAAAGTCCCACGCGATATATCCTCAAAATTCGTAGCACAAGTGTACCTTGAGCGATAAAATACATTGCGTTTTAATGTCAAAATGCGACAAATTGTCTTCGAGATGTGAAGGTGGCGAGAAAGTCGAGAAACACATAAACTTCGTTACGGATTGCAAATTTAGGCTATCAGTCGAATAATTATTGTAGCTATGAGCTATGTATTGGTAGTTATGAATAATCTGTTTTAGTACATGCGTTCTAAGGCATTATTTAATGTTTTAATATTAACAAACTTCGTTTCATTACCGACCCTACAGTCGATACCGTAAGGTCTGAAGACCCATGGAGGTTCAATAGAGAATCAAATACTAGTAATATTTTCAAAAGTAGCGGTTGTAAAGAAGAAGTATTAACGTACCTACCAATGCTAATAGCTATTGAATAGAAGTATCTAAGGGCAAGATACATAATTGTATTAATTGTGATAGCGATGTTCGGTGTAGTATACCGTACAACTACGCAGCTATATTTTACAAGTACAATATAATTAAGAAAAGCGGCATTTGTACACATAATCTATATAGGAAAAGGTAGATCAGCCTCTATTAGTTCACAGCTGCATGGGCAATGTCCTTTCCTTAGCCTGTGTGCATGGACGCATTAGGAGGTTAATATATACCCATAATCGGGAGTAGTGTGTACACACTACTCACACTACTACCCATTGATAAATAAATAGTCAATGACGCTTCAATCTTTAACCGACTCTTACGACACCAACGGGAAGAGTTGGGGTGGTGACAAATGTAATCTTACTACCGTTTCCACACTGCCAATAACTAGTATTTTAAACAAATAAAAATATATATAATAAATAATCCAGTAAGTATTTATTAAAAAAAATATATTTATTATAATAACATGTATTAAATACTCAATGTAACAAATATTGGTATCGTAAAGAACAGTTGAGCCAAACAAGTTTACAATCACAAATATATTAATAATTTAATTAGATAATAGACGCCTGTAATTTCTGCTCTATTGTAGACGATCGTCTGAATTGAATGGGCACTTTTATACTTTGCCGCGGAAGTTCGCGTCCACGGTGTTATATTTCTTCCACTATGTGAAATGTGATTTACTAACATAAATTGTAATAACATGAAATCTCATAATTATAGTGAAAAAATATCATACACCCGTGGGCTCTAACTTCAACGATATGCTTTAAAACCACCCAACCAAACGCAGGCTGCGCCACCAGCTCGGGCGCCAAGCGCACTCTTGTTGTTCACGGCGAGCTGCAGAGCGCGACCCAGCAGCGGCATTCATGGCTGTTGTGGAATCCGATTTGCTGAATGCGAACCTTTTTCTTCAGTTTGCGCCATATCTTTAAACAGTATGAATAATTGATTAATACCATGCTTTATTGACAGCTCCGCAAAAATAACCTGCAGATCGAATAAATAATCGTAGTATGCTTTTTACTATACATAATACTATCAGACGCGATGTTTGTAACTTAAGGTGTTACTTTTCTTGACCATACTTGACCTTAATAATTAAGTTAGTATATGGAGGATATCCGATATATCAACTACTTTTAGGTTATAGGTATATTGTTTTGGAACCGAGAGGATGGATTAAGGAGGCGAGTATCGGGTCCGAAAACGAAACCCTCATATTTCCATTATAAACTTAACCCCTCGTATGCTTAGGCACGGATCCGTGCGTGCGAATTTCAATTTATTGTTTTAAGTGTCAAGGTCACTTTTTCAGTAACCTAATTTGACAGGCCGCATACGAGGGGTTAAATGATTTGTACAAGCTTTCATCGAAATACCTGCTAGTAATTCGAAGACCCGATATATTTATTTTTTGGAGTTTGACCCAATATAGGTACTTCATCTTTTCCGGATTCACATTCTCCCTCTGGAAACTATGGGTTTAGTTTAACGACATCTTGCTTTGTATTATTATTGGGCTCCGATGACTGAAATATAATTCATAACATACATTTTTATTAAAGAACTATGAACATGAATTTAAAAAAATATACGGTTTAAATGTAAATAATCGTAACTAACATCCACAGTACCTAAGTAACGTATAAAGAGTATAAAAGGCTATAATTAACTTAAATTTTACGTTCATGAGCCATTTAAAATATCGCCACCAAACACAATCTACAAATGTCGTGCGACAGATTATTATTATGACACTTTGACATTTTCATATTAAAATGTCCTATCTCTTTAATCTTTATACTACGTGAACGAGACAAAGTTATCGTGACTAGAGATGTTTCATTTTTAAAGCTTGCTGTTCACTCATCATTCAACATTATTTATACCGATTCAGTGTTGCTAGGAAAGAAAAGTTAGTCCCACACATAAATGGCAATACTTGTTATGTCGCCCGCGAGATGACTCTTTCGCATGGAACTAATTTCTCGAGCTGTTAACTTGTGCTACCAAAATCGAGAAAATGACGGCTAGAAATATAAATTTGACAGCCGCGACATGGGTTTGTCGCAGCGCGAGCTATCTCGCGCTCAATGATGTGCTGACCGGGCTGGAAGCACCAACGTAGCTCAAAAAATTGCTGAACTGAAGTGGCAGTGGGCTGGACATACATTAGGAAGGTAAAGATAGGTGGAATCCAATGGACGTGGGCTGCGCCCTATTAATCCTTTTGGCATGCTATGATAGGGGATTTGGGAAGCCTAATGTGAATAGGGCTAGTCCAAACCCAGTTACTGTTGAAAATATCATGTTAGAACATGGTGGGAAGAGAAAACTGATATGTACTGATCAGATGTTGGATAAGGTGGTCAATGGTGGTGTTTGATGAACATTTATATTGTATTTATCTAAACTATGACTATCGAATTCCGCTTTTTTATTCATGTGACCTTGACGCCGATTTCACGCCGAAATCACGCCGCCGCCGCCGACTTTTCAGCAAACGCCGCCGCCGATCATTTTTAGATCGGCGCACACGTCTACTTCAGACCTATGTTATCTGGCTGTTAGGCTGTTTAAAAATTAAACAACTACGGTTTTATATAAAGCATACCTATATTATCATCCATGATTTTTTCCATACAAATCGGAAAGCATGCAGCGCACCTCATCTGATGATTTCATATGGAATGGCCCTCATTTAATACTGCATGCTCAAGTTTTGCTTCTTCCCATAGTTTACTATGACATTTTATAAAATAAACCGGCCAAGTGCGAGTCGGACTCGCGCGCGAAGGGTTCCGTACCATTATCATTAAAAATACAGTTAAATCAACCTATCACAAAAACTATAAGAGATAATTTAATCAAACCAAAAATCGTTGATAGAGTTTATTAATATGCATAACATATTTTTTTTTTACAATTTTATACCTCGTAGCTTAAAAAATAGAGGGGGGGAACACATTTTTCAGATTTTGACAGCTGATATCTCGAAAGCGGTTCGCTTAAATAAAAATGTGACATATAAACCTTGATATCATTTTCAAAGACGCTTTCTATTGATACCTCACACGCTTATATACATCTAAAAAAAAAATTCTATCCCTCAGTTACATGTATAGAGGGCCCCAACCCCAATTATTTTTTTTACAATATAGTTTAGTTTAGTTTATTTATTACAATATACAAATTCACTTAAAACTACACATGGTACATTTTTAGGATTTTGTATTGTGATTGTCAGTTTCTTCAACATACAAAAATATTTTACTAGCATTGGAATATCATATTAAAATGTCAACAAATTCAAAATATTCATAATACAAAAATAATAATAATAATAAAGGATGTCACCAAGAAAGGATCGTCAATAATACTCAATTAAAACATGCCTAATAATAAAATGTCAACAAAGTGCAATTAAATAATATTCAATTAGTTATGTCATAGAACTCATTAACAGAATACAATGGATTATCCAATAAAAAGTTTCTCAGTCGACTCTTAAATTTAATATTGCATGATTCGTCTTTGATGTCTGGGGGTAGTCGCTCATAAAATGTCGGACCGATGACGCGTGGATTTTTTTCTGCAAGTGCCATGCGACGTGGAACAGTTCTGAGGCGTCCTGTTGAGCGTATAACTTTTCCGGACACGTTTACTTTCGTGAACGATGACAATGCATTTCTTACAAACATTAAAATTTCAAACAAGTATAGTGAATAGTGCGTCATGATCCGGTACTCAACGAAAATATCCCTACATGGGTGACGAGTTTTCACACCAGCCATAGCTTGCAAGGCATACTTTTGCTGTACCAAGACTCGAGTCGCATCCGTCGAGTCTCCCCACATCAGCACTCCGTATGACATTTGCGAATGAAACATTGCGAAATAAACAGATTTTAGTGCAACTGGAGAAAGTCTTAATTTTCGCAGTACATATACGGTGCTACTCAGTTTACCACATAATTTGTCAACATGGCACTTCCAGTTCAGGTTGGCGTCTAACATGAAGCCAAGAAACCTACACTCTGAACAAAGCGGCATGGCCACGTCAGTGATGCAAGATGGAAGTGAGACTCGGCGTCCTGAAAAAACCATTACGTTCGATTTACTAACATTCAAGACTAGCCCGTTAGTAGCAAACCACTTCTGCAAGTCTCTGCATGTGATGTGTATTTTCTCACTTAGTTGTTCGTAGGTTTGCGCGCTAACTATAACGGTAGTATCATCCGCGAACAGCACTGGCAATCCAGATGTAATAGCAGATGGCAGGTCATTAACAAACGTTAAAAATAGGGTATTTCCCAGTGCTGAACCTTGAGGGATACCTAAGTTGACTCTCCCAGTGTCAGATGTAAATTTTCTACCATGAATTGAAAGTTTCACCACTTGTCTCCGGTCCAACAAAAATGACTTAAACAATCGGTGAGCTGTATCCCTAACGCCGTATCTCCTATCTTAACTAATAACAAATTATGATTTATGACATCAAACGGTATAGTATCAATATAGTATCATAATTTTGTAGCGGTCCATACAACATATTATTATATCCTTACCAAATTTCATCTCTGTAGCATTTAATAATATATAATTTCCGAGTAAATCGGCTGTGACAGACGGACATGACGAATCTATAAGGGTTCCGTTTTTTTTTATATTATATTTATTTTGGCTACGGAACCCTAAAAATCACTGTTCTACTATTAATTTGTTGTCAATTTCAGTTCTGGGACACACGCAGCTCTCAGCCGATCATGAGCATGAATCTCTCCGAGAGATGCTACTGTGCTGATGTGGTGAGTTTATCTAACTAGTAACATTACATATAACTATAGGTAAGTGTAAGTTCGAACCTATACCACTTAATGCTTAATAAAAATTGAGTCACATATCAATTTGATTCATAGTTAATAGGAGAAGTCTACGTCCAGCAGTGGACTATCATAGACTATGGTAGCAGTGGCTATCATATGATGATGATGAATAAGGTGTATATTTTTGGAAAAAAAAACTTAATACTAAGCTTACAATTCATTTCAATTTGCACGGACACAATAAAATATATTCAATGGGCATTTTCACTTCTAGGGACACCCAATTAGCTTAACTCTCACAAAAAGTTAACTTCGATGCCTGTTTTGTAACGACAATTAAGCATTAAATATTACCAAAAATCATTTTTTATCATTTAATTCAGAAAAAATATGCGTTTATGAAATATAAAAACATGAATAAAGTGGATTTACGTAATTTTTTTTTTTTTTTTTTTTTTTATTAAAGTTCCAAAAACATTTTATTTAACGCAGAGTTTCATGTAAGTTAACTGCTAAAGCCATGAATGGCTTATTTACAGCCAGAGCTCGGGCCAATTACAACAGTAGGTACAATATTAATGTTAATAATATGTAAGTAGGCGAGATAATCTTATTTCTAATCTGTTACAATCTGTAATAAGCATTCGTTTATAAAATATTTCATGCTTAATTATTGTCCTCACAAAACTGACATCGACGTAAACTTTTTTGTGAAAGTTAAGCTAATTGGGTGTCCCTAGAAGTGAAAATACTCCAATAGATTTTAGGGGGTTAATTCTAAAGTCATATTGATGAACTTTTACTATGGGGCCAACGTCTGATTCGTGTTATTAGTGACAAACCCTGAGATATTAGTAGGCGGAAATGTATGGAACATCCGATTTTTTTTCTCCTATTTTAACCTCCATGGCATGATTTCAAACGATGAACATTTTGTAGGACTATCCTATGGCAGTGGTAGGCACAGCGGACCGCGGCATCTGCCTCTACACGCTGGAGGGCAAGCCTGCCGAGTTCAAACGAGTCGAGGAATAAAAATCACCCTGTATAACTATTAGCCTATTTTAACCTCCAGCAATGGCACGATTTCAAACGATGAACATTTTGTAGGACTATCCTATGGCAGTGGTAGGCACAGCGGACCGCGGCATCTGCCTGTACACGCTGGAGGGCAAGCCTGCCGAGTTCAAACGAGTCGAGGAATAAAAATCACCCTGTATAACTATTAGCCTATTTTAACACGTTCGCCTCCGGTACTGTTTCACTAAGTGCTTATACTATGCCGATCGAAATTGTCTGATAAGTAGAAATCCTATGCCAGTGACACGCATGTGTGACCGAAATGATTGTACTCCTATGCCGGCGACACACACTTGTGTCAAAAATGTTCGTATTTCGATGCGACTGGCACAGGAGTGAGAACTTGATTAATGCTAGTGGCATAAGAATGAGATTACTTTGAACACGTATATGTGTCACTGGCATAGGAATACAGTTTTTTCGGTCACATATGTGTGTCACCGGCGTCGAACGTGTTAACCTCCAGCAATGGCATGATTACAAACGATGAACATTTTGTAGGACTATCCTATGGCAGTGGTAGGCACAGCGGACCGCGGCATCTGCCTGTACACGCTGGAGGGCAAGCCTGCCGAGTTCAAGCGAGTGGAGTCTCCGCTGAAGCACCAGCATCGCTGCATCGCCATTTTCAAGGTATTTTAATGAGATTTATCACTTTTTGGGGACCAATTAGTGTCAAATAAAAAAAAGGTTAGTTGCAGTGAGGTTTGTGATGACTATAACTATAACTGAAATATATTAAATTTAAATCCGAAGGTCTTATAAATAAAAAGTCTTACCCTGGTAATAAGTTCCAAAGTGTTCGCATATTTATACACCGTGTTTTTATTGATTTCCGTTAAATTGGACAGGTTACTTGGGACATTAATAGAAGTTGCCTGGTAAATCGGCTTTTGTAAATTTCGTAAAAAAAAAATTTTTTTCGTTTTCATACATAATAATTGTAATGGCAAGTGTAAGAGAACCTTAAGAATAAGATCTCAGGTGACTGACGGCTGCTGACGGCACGTGTCAAAATAAGTAACATTAGGACGTAATAAAGGTTGCAATACACTTGTTCAGTCATTAAACTTATTTTTTGCCGTGTGGTGACGGCAGTAAGAATACATTTGTCACCACCCCAACTCCTCCTGCGGGTGTCGTAAGAGTCGACTAAGGGATTAAAGTGTCACTGACCATTCTACAAGATTGATGATGGGCAGCAGCGTCATCATAGTGGACACATTACTGCGATCGCCAATCCGCTTGCCCAGCGTGGCGATTATGGGCATTTACCTCCTAATGCGTCTATACGCATAGTTAATAGGAGAGGCCTACGTCCAGCAGTGGACTAACATAGGCTGATGATGTGTGATGATGTGAAATTTAACGAAAATCAATAAAAACACGGTGTAGACATGATTATTTGGTCCTCAGTCATCTTGTTTTTAATGTAGTGGTGGTCAAAAAGTTAATTATCAGTTTCATTAGGTTCGTGCTTCATAGCTAATCAGGACTTTTCTTCTTATTCAGGATAAAAAAACAAAGCAGCCTGCCGGATTCGCGTTGGGTTCCGTGGAGGGCCGAGTTGCTATACAGTACGTGAATCCGACCAATCCGAAGGACAACTTCACCTTTAAATGCCATCGGTCCGCGGGGACTACTGGGGGTTACCAGGTAAGAAGCCGAATGCATCTGGGGGTTATCAGGTAAGTTTAAGATGTCCCAAGATATTTATTTACTAAATAATTTAATTTAACTTAGGAGTGTCTTTTCAAAAGGGCTTATTTCCAGTTGTAACTTTTTTTGGGAAATTGAGAAAAACAACCGTGGATTTACGGTTTTCATTTCGATATTCTTTCTGTGTTTTTGATATAATACTTAAGTGAGTTGATATAAATGTTATGCCACTAAATATATTGCTTTATCAACTTAATTATTAAGTTAATATACCATAAATTTTCAGAATTAAGCCCTTTTGATGCGAAACGTTTAGAATTAAGCCGTTTTGTTATGGCCTTGTGAGCTTATCCAATAATACACAAGCTGTTTTTCAATGTAATTTTACAAATCCTTCATTTCTACAAAAAGTACTTAATAATAAGTTATTATACACTTCTAAAAGCTTGTATCATTTTCCTAGTACCTATAAGGGAAAAATAGGCCCTTTTGATACGGACTTTGATATTTTAACATTTTGGAGGACAAGAAGAGGCTTATTAGAACTTGAAATTCAAAACATACATGTATTTCCCTACTTTTAGAAAAACTACATTCATAGTAAAAAAAAAGTTGAAAGTGGAAATAAGTCCTTTTGAAAAGACACTCTTCAACTACAGTCATCATCCCTATTCCCTGAGGAGCGTTTCAACCGCTCGGATTCGTGATAACAAAGTTGTAATGTTTGTCGTGTCCAGGACATCTACGCGGTGAACGACATCGCGTTCCACCCGGTGCACGGCACGCTGGCGACCGTGGGCTCCGACGGCTCCTTCTCCTTCTGGGACAAGGTAATCTACCCTTAACCTAAGACCCAAGGTCCTTCCTGTAAAATAACTTGGTCATTGAGACCCAACTTCTTCAACGGCTGTATAGTCATAGCATGCCACTGTCCTACCAGTAGGACTTATTACAAAAGCAGACATTATGCTTTAAAATTTCGCGCCTAGCTAATCTGACGTATTTAATAAAAATAACAACTTTAAATTTTTTTATTACACTACATTTGTCCAGAAACTAATAATAAACTGATAATAAATATGCCCCAAAGCTGTTGGTGGCATACAAATACAATAACATTAAAAAAATGTGAACTTAATGTTCGGGCCTGGACGAGTAAGTACTACTGGTAGGACCGTGGTTTGCAATGAGTAGGAGCCAAATTTCACCTTGAGCCTGAAGGTGCGTTCAAACCAAAAGAGCATTCGCTGTTCTATCGCCCGTTCTACGAAATCAACCAATCACGTTTTGTGTAACGATCGAATTTCGTAGAGTGGGGGGTTAGAATAGCGAATGCTCTTTTGGTTTGAACGCACCTTTAGGAGGATAACGTGACTTATTCACCATACCATCATAGGGCCTAGGACCTAACATGGTCGACGTGTTGTCTCTTAACCCCTTATACGTCCTAACTTAACAAGCCGCTAA
Organism: Thaumatotibia leucotreta; assembly: GCA_025490895.1. Classification (NCBI taxonomy): domain Eukaryota; kingdom Metazoa; phylum Arthropoda; class Insecta; order Lepidoptera; family Tortricidae; genus Thaumatotibia; species Thaumatotibia leucotreta. The sequence continues at coordinate 36,505 of JALPQI010002936.1, read as the reverse complement.
ATATTGTTAGTCCCTTTCTGTCTTACCAATATGTCTATAAGAAAGGAATAAAAAATACTTAGCGGCTTGCTTAGTTAGGAAACGGATATGCATATAAAGTCCATTCATCCTTAGCTGTCTTTTCTAGTAAACAACTTTCTAACCTAAAAGTACACGTTTCCTGTTGTAAACTGCCATATTTGCCTATACCAAAATACCTGAGTCCGTATTTGTGCAGTCCGTCCATAGTTATTAGTAAATTGCTTAATTTTTAATCCAGAAAACAGCAGCTTACAACAGAAAACGTGTACGTTTGGGTTAGAAAGTTGTTTACTAGATAAAACAACTAAGGATCAATGGACTATACCTCGATATTTTTATAGCAGGAAAGAGAGATTAACAAAATTAAACATCGACATAACTATTATCGATACGTCTTATTGTAGTCGATAAATCAATTTAATAAATAATAATGTGCCGTAGCTTAGAGGTAAATTACAAGAATGCAAATTATACCAAAATGATACATTATTTTTCTCATATTACAATAAAGACTAATAAAATATCGTATAAAGCCATAGGAAAGAATTAATATGAAGTATTCGATATTCAAAACAACGCCTAGGTAGATCATGTATTTCTTGGTTACCTGTTTTTACGAAGTTAGTATTTTTATGAGAACAGTGTGTACTCATCGATAACAGTTATGTCGATGTTTAATTTTGTCAATCTCTCGTTCCGGCTATAAAAATATCGAGGTATAGTTATGAATAAGGAGGTTACTTGATAAGTGACAGGGACACGTCGATCGTGTTTCGCACTAGCTGTCAATTTATACAGGGTTGGGCGGATTAAGTGTCCTAGTTAAAAAGTGGTATAAAAATTTAAAAACAAAACAATATTACTAATCTTTTTTACCGCAGCAATTGATAAATTTGATAAACTCCCCTTTAACATGTATTATTTTAAGCATTATGTTGTATAAGGAATTTCACCCGGCACGCACTACCTTATCTGCCATGTGATGTCATATTAGGTTATCTAACCCTAGTACAAACTTGAATCTTAGCCTAAACCCGTCTCAATAAAACTCTGCATTGATTTGTATATGGAAATGTTTGTAGCATTTCAGTTATCTAAAGATTTAACGTACTTTGCTAGGTAAATATCAGCCTCATAATTTTGGCTATAACTTGGTATTTCTTCTTATCATATTGTACCCTGATTGATTAACTTTTTGGAATAAATTTATAACTAAAATACCTTCCTTTCTAGTTCTTAATAAAACACTATACCCATAATCAATCTGGCATTTACCAAACTCTTGCAATGAAAATGCATTTTCTTCGAAAAATGACCATCGTGCCGCCTATTCGACTTTTTGTATTTAACTCTTATATTTTTTAAAGAGAGAGGCTGTTTTATAAGGGCCTCACCTTTTGTGATTATTTTGCAGTGCGCAAAATATTAACCCCTCTTCAATTTAATAATTTTATCGAAGATTATATAATAAGAGGCACATTTTCGTAAAAATTGCCCATGGGTGCTTATTGGTACTTTGTTGACTCAAAACATTTAAAGCTTACCCAATTTCGGCTAGATTTTGGAAGCAGAGGACTCCTTGAAGCGATTGATGGTGTGCAGTATTAAAACATACGTTGATATTTACATTTATGGTCAGTTGATAATGTCGCCCGATTTTTAATGCTCGCTGCACCATTATCCAACAACACCGCTTTTTACATTTGTTCTTAAAAATATATACAACTAAATGTTATGAGAATGAGTTTCGGAATCCATGAAGCTGATTAAATCGACGATTTAAAATGACATACAGGGTATGAAAAGCAGTTATATTTCAACAGATAAACGAATGTTTTTCAATAGGACAGTTAATCCGCCCAACCCTGTACAGTTCGCCAGTAAATAAGATGAATGGCTGACTTCTCATAGCATTTGACGTCTCGTCTTTGATACATATCGTGAAACACTTTCGAAAATATATTTTTTCAATAGGGCAACTTCCCCCCCTGACACTGGACTTAGGTACGTCTAGGTTACGTACTATCATACCAAAGGTCAATGCCCCCCCCCCTGAACAAAGTCCTCGCCAGCATACGTGTAGGTCTACATTGCTTTATGGTCCAAGACTTTGTATCGTTCTTTGGCGTTGAACCCGCGGTGTCAATATCTCAGTCATTGCGTCGAAAAGTCCCCTCTTAATCAGGCATCATCTGGTGCCACTTTTTGAGTTAGCATAATTTCATAATTTCTGCCTAGGTTTAAGATGGTGGAATGTTAAATTTCTCTTTCATATGTACTTATATTTGGCTCGATATTGTTCAGATATAGTACATTGTGTATTAAGGCGGTAAAAAAGAAATTGTGAACGATTGTGAAAGTAACTAAGTTTACTTCACACGAGTTCATAATTCTTGTACCGCCCGTGGCACACACAATGTTTTTCATCACACCTGTGAGGCAAAAAAGTAAATAAAACTATATATTTTCACAAAACTACTCTAAAATGGTCTAAATCATTTCTCAAAATCAGGGATGACTTAAATCCATCACTTATAAAAAAGGAATCTCGGCGCGGCGCGCGCCGCGCCGCGCTAGTGCGACGTGATATATTATGAAGGTCCATTATTGCCCATGGGCATAATACAGCTCATTACGTTCAAGTATGCCTGCGTATAATAACACTTTTTACGAGCAGGTGTGATGAAAATCTGTATTACTCGTACTTAAAAACTTTCTTAATTTTTGCGCTTATCTGTAAAACATGCTGTGTACACTTGCTTTGGATGTCGTGCTACTCTATAAATAAGCCATTGTGATTTTGCTGCTGATGTTCATGCTATTGTACGATGTCTGTTTAGTGTGCCTTATAAATCTAAATAGAAAATAAATTAAAAAAAAGGTTAATTGACGTTATAGCCACCGTGACATGTATGTCTGATCATAAATAACAATTTACATTTATATAATTATTCTGACTATTAGAGACTTCATCTCTAGTTAATGTACTATATCTGTATTTATATTAAATCAAATTTATGCTTCGTTTTTAATTAATGCATTGTTATAAAACTATTATTTGAAAAAAAAAGTCCCGCTGAGTTTCTTGCCGGATTTTTCTCAGGCAGTGATGTAGGGTTAGAACCGGAAGTAGTTTTTTTTTCTCTCGGTCGCTATTTAGTTTAACGATTCAATAGCGCTGGTTGCTGGGCCTAATTTAATAAAGAATATTTTGACTTTGACAATTTTAGGACGCGCGCACGAAGCTGAAGTCGTCTGAGCTGCTCGAGCAGCCGCTGACGCGCGCCGCCTTCAACCACAACGGGCAGATATTCGCGTACGCCGTCGGGTACGACTGGTCCAAGGTGAGTTACCTTACCATATAGGGCTCATGCTGCGACCATATATAACATGGACGTCTAACGCCAGCTCGAAAATGCCCCCCAAAAAATTGTTCAATTGTGCCAAGCACCGCGCATATTTCGGCGCAACATCTTTGACAAATGTTTATTGAATATAGCCAATCAAAACTTTGATGGGCCAATCGGGCACAACGATTTTTAAATGGTGGTTTTAATTTTTATTGGTTGACATTCAAATTCATTACCGTGATGCATTGAAGAGGGGGTGACACTTGTCAACTTAAATTCAGAACCGTTTTTGAAAAGTAATTTAGTATGGCGTGCGGCTTCCATGTTTAATTTGTTCGTAGGGCTCATGCATAAACCATGCTAAGTTTTTTCGAAATTATTTAACATTATGCAGTTATGCACGACATAATACACGAAGAAATTATTACTAAGATGAAGATTGCAGTAATTTTTGTACAGAACTTCTATTGGCTATGTAAAGTTTTCTGAAGGTATGAATATTATATTTTTCCATGATAGCCGTCGTCTTAAGGTTCAAGAAAATACGGCTCTTTTATTTTTATTTCCTATAAATTATTAATAATATTTTTTTGAGTGAGGTGACGTTTGTGCAGTTTTATGGATGAATAGAAAAAATAATCTGTCAACGTAAATCTGTCACTCGTGTCATTCTATAATTTTTCTTCTATTTCGTTGTACAAACAGCAACACTCCTAACGGACCATTAAAGACAGAGCAGAGAGAAAATGAAAGAGATAAATATAGTTATATTATGTCAACTTCAAATTAAATAATACACGGGAATGTTGATCGTTCGCACTGTTCGCAACTTGGTCGAATAATACAAATCGGGTTCCGAAATCTTACGAGACTAGTATCACGACTTCGGCCGAACTCTGCTGACCAATGGGGCGAGCATTGTTACGGTTAACCAATGATCGCTCGCGGTTTCTTCAGAAGGTGACATTACCATGGTTACGTAATAACAAAACCGTTTAACCAATGATTGATTACGAATTTTCCGGAAGCTGACGTTACTATAGTTACGTTATATATATAATATAACATCCGCTTTAGTCCTGGAGACGTCAATCTAACTTCAGAGCCGGTAATTTGACTGCTAAGCTGCTATGTAGAAATTTTCGTTCATTTTCCTTTCAATGGCTGTCACTGTCAGATATTTTTTCAGAGTTAGAATTTCAGCCAGAAACTATCAAGTCTCTATTAAACATTTGTATGGCTACTGACAGATTAAAGGATTATAGGTAGACTGTCAAACGTCTATCTACCATATTTCCACAAAGGTTACATAAGTATTCAACTAACGTCAACTAAGAGATGTGATGAATTATAATAAAGACAGCAATAGCATTTGTCTCTGTCAATGAAAAAATATCCTCGTAAGGCCCACCATACTATTTTCTTTAAATCTTATTTTGAACCTTGCCTTGTAAGGAATAGTGGTGAACTTCGTTTCTTTGAGAAAACGACCAAACAAAGTAAATGCGACTTTATTAAATTTATAAAAGGTTTAAATTTCATTGAATTGGAGTGTACATTGTAATGTACATTGGGCCTTACAAGGATATGCATAATGGGTATGTGTATCACGAGTGTATTACTCTCCCTTCTTCAACCGGTCTGTTATGAATGTCTCCTGTGTAACCACATTTTGGTCCAACCAACTTGGCAGTAAGAAAAGGCGGCAAATTCAAATTTTGTATATTTGGCTTACGTAAAGTATTCAACTAACGTCAACTAAGAGATGTGATGAATTATAATAAAGACAGCAATTGCATTTCTCTCTGTCAATGAAAAAAATAATTTAAAATTGCCCGATAACATGGCTATTTGTAAAAATATCTTGATTTGGAAAAATACCTCTCCTAAAAATACCTTGCCTCGTCAGATAAATCATGAAATCCGATTTGAAGAAACCGTGATTAAATTACTAAACGGTTTTAGACAAATCTATGAAGAACTGTCGTTATCCAGTTTCCACAAGGAACAACGACATCTAGCGTCTAATCATGGCCGATAGCTAATTCTTAATTTTCGTAGACGAAGGAATTTTTATTATGTCAACTAGTTTTCAAATACTGAAATTTTGACGCAACAAAGATTCGATGACATATCATCGGGGACCATCGGAAATGTCGCGATCGGGCCTACTAACGAAAAATGCCGAACCCATAATATTACACGATCAAATTGCATCCTTTGCCAAGTGGCTCAACATTCCTATGTAACTGACACGTGACTGTAAGTGTGATTCTCTTTCATGCAATATTTCCAATTTCTGAAGTGTATACCTAGCTGTGTTGCTGTTTGTACTTGTTGCAGACGAAAGCATTAGGCTCTGTTCAGCCATAAAACAGAACAAATGTCATCTCACTCACTTAAAAAAAGATTATTAACAAATTATAGGACATAAAAATAAAAAAAGCCACATATTCTTGAACCTTAAGACAACGGTTATCAGGGAAAAAATATAATATTCATACCTTCAAAAAACTTTACATAGCCAATTGAAAAGAACTTAAAAGAGTAGGTCATTTGGCAGTACTCAAACGTGACGTCACTTTTGAGTATTTCATATAAAATTCCATAGTGGTGATCGTTTTGATAATTCGAAAAAAGATGCTGATTTGACTTGCCAGTCATCATGCCTATTGCCCACCTGTTGTAAGTGTTGTAACAATACTTGACGAGCCAATAAAAACGCCGTGAAAACGCTGAATATTCACACTCCATTATTTCGGAATTCAAGCTATCAAAACTTCTATCGGTTGAAATTCCCGTTTTATGAACTAGCCTTCATGTTCAGGGTCACGAGCATTTCAACCCAGCCAAGAAGAACTTTATCTACCTCCGAGCCTGTTACGAGGACTTGAAGCCACGGACCAACTGATTCGCATCCCTGGCCTCTTTCAACGCTTGAGGAATGAAAACGTTATGTTTTCGGCATACAGCACACTATTGCTTAAATCTTGTGTGCCATTTAATTGTGCATGGCTATTTGTATTATGAGTATCATAATCAGACATCGGACAGAGGCATTGTTCGTAATGATATGGTCTTGACTCATGACTCAAAAGTTGAACGATTAATCATTTTCCGATAGTTACATATTTCATACCGTTAACTATTAAAATCTGTGTTACTCGCCTTAAAAAAACAAAAATTAAATTAAAAAAAAATTGTTTCATTGATAATTTACTCGAAATCAACCTTGGAGACATGTCCTTATTATTGGTGCGTTGCTCTCCAGTCAGACCACAACGCCTAAAATCTCCGATATTAGCGAGTATAGGTGTGATCCAGCTGCAGAGTAATACGGCCCAAGTCGGCCCATTAACAAGTTCGACGCCGGTGACACGCATATGGGCGTTTTCACAAACAGTTGTTGAGATGACCTTGTTATTTAATTCGGACAAATTCGGGCTTGTTCTACTCAGGATCACGAGTTCTTTCGATTCTAATAGGAGAAAAAAATGCCCCAAAATGTTTTTTCCATTACGATACCGTTTTTTCATAGATGTTCAAAGGCGGTAGCGTAATGGAAAGAATGGAAAAAAAAAAAAAAAAAAAAAAAATAAAAATAAATATCTTGGGACATCTTACACAAATCGACCTGGTCCCACGGTAAGCTCAATTAAGGCTTGTGATGTGGGTACCAAGCGACGATATATATAATAGATAGATACATATAAATAATTAAATACATAGACAACCATGACCAAGGAACAAATATTTGTGATAAATAAATACACAAATAATGCCCTCGCCGGGATTCGAACCCGGAACCTCCAGCTTCGTAGGCAGGGTCACTACCAACTAGGCTACGGAGGCTGACAATGGAAATTATGGGACATACTTTTGTCTCCTATTAGAATCGAAAGAGCTCGTGATCCTGAGTAGAACAAGGCCAAACTTGTCCGAAATAAATAACAAGGTGATTTCAACAACGGTTTGTGAAAACGCCCGGGTACCCCAAAATGTTTTTTCCATTACGATACCGTTTTTTCATAGATGTTCAAAGGCGGTAGCGTAATGGAAAGAATGGAAATTATGGGACATACTTTTTTCTCCTATTAGAATCGAAAGAGCTCGTGATCCTGAGTAGAACAAGGCCAAACTTGTCCGAAATAAATAACAAGGTGATTTCAACAACGGTTTGTGAAAACGCCCGGGTACATATCGCCACTAGAAATCCAGCTTAATCAGGCGTTGTGGTCTGGATGGAGAGTAACACACTAACTATTGCGAACAATGACGCCATTGATTTTGTCCGATCTCTGATCATAATAGTATAGTTCGGGAAATATAAATTGTTAACTTTCTACCTACATTATAGTAGAAATAAACATTCAATTTATATTTCTCGAACTATACATGTATTCCGTGCAACAGTAGTAAACGAAAGTGATTGGCTGTTTATCTAAATGTGTACAGTCAAGGGCATAAATATGTATACACTTTTTTATCTTATGCCGTTAAAATAAGGTGCAAAAGTGTATACATCTTTTTGCCCTTGACTGTACAGGATGCTTAGCCAAGTTGCCAATCGCTAACGCTTAGTAGCGTATCGTAGTTTTCCCTCTCTCTCACTCTTTCATATTAGTGCGACGAAGACAGCTAGCTGCCTTTCACTTGCGATTGACGATTAAGCGTTAGCAATTGGCAACTTGTCTAAGCACCTAGGCCTGGCACAGGCACACCGAAGTTCTTAGATTGCAGGGTTTTTTTTCTTTGTCACTCTAATGACGCCTTCGTTGGAGTGACAGAGACAAATCCCCGAAATTTACGAATTTCGGTGCTCGCGGTGTTAGCAATTTTAGTATTGTATCATTTGTATGTAAAAGTCTAACCCCCTTATTCATAAACTTATGTTAACATAACAAGCCGCTAATAATTGTTTGTCCCTTTTGCTCTTATGGACACATTGTTAAGACCAAAAGGGACAAACAATTATTAGCGGCTTGTTAAGTTAGCAGACGTTTATGAATTAGGGGGTTAATTGGTAGATGATATGTCTAATGTAAAAGTAATTCAAGGCTAAAAAGTGATGTATGTTTCATACACTTGAAATGTAAAGTAACAACAACTGAGTTGTTGCTATGGTTAAGGCACTGGTCTCACCGCGAGCTACTAAGCTATGAACTATCGGCTATAAACACGAACAAAAGATACGCACTCCCGTTTAAATAAAAGAGACACGGCGATATACTCGCCCAGCTATCAGCTATCACCGCCGGGCGAGTATCGCCGTGTCTCTTTTATTTACACGGGAGTGCGTATCTTTTGTTCGTGTTTAGGGCTTGTCCATTAATCACGTCATACTGTATAGGGGGAGGGGGGGGGGGTCAAAAAATCACCAATTATCACCATCGGGGACGGGGGGTCATCGGACAAATCACGTGTAATTTTTTGTTGCTCTCGAATCCTCTGAACAGCATTATAGCCAGTAAAAAGAACTGTAATTTTTTATGAAACACAAGTTGGCAAAAAATTACACGTCATATTGGCTAGGGCGGGGGGGGGGGGGGGGTCCAGAAAATATCACGGGGGATGGGGGGGTCTAAAACAGGCCAAAATTGTATGACGTGATTAATGGACAAGCCCTTATAGCTGATAGTTCATAGCTTAGTACAGGTGTAGTGAGAAATTACTTGCCTTCGGAAACGTTCGTAAACACATGCTGTTTCAGGCAGTGTCACTGAGTCTGACTGAAGTAGCATGACAGCTATTACTGTCAGTCTCAGTGAGATAGACTGAAACAGCATGACGTTGACGAACGTTTCCGAAGGCAAGTCATTTCTCACTACATCTGTAGCTCGCGGTCAGACCAGTGCCTTAAATATAACTTGTCTGAAAGAATGTGGGAATTGTATTTTGTAATTTAAATTGTTATGATTTGTTAATAAACAAATGAACAAGGATATTTTGTTTTATTTTTTAATTGATTACTGTCGCCATCAGATATCGCCCAACCAAAACTCACTAAGCAACAAATAGCTACTTGAAATAGAGATCGTATCTAAGTTCTGATTCAACACTGACATAAGAGGTTGCGAAGAGTAGTGACAGTTTTTATAGTGAGTTTTGGTTGTCAGCCGACGATATATCGGATCATATCGGATATTGTCAGGGTGTTAAGTGTATGTTCAGATATGTTATGTGTCATGTCAGTGATTTTATGAGCAGTTCCTTTCAAAGTTTCCTATAAAACGCAAAAAAAATGGTGCAATCTATGGCACATTTCAAATAATTTTAGTGAGCAGGGTCAACTCGCCACTAATACAAAATGACATGACATATTTATCAGTGCTAGCATATAAATGGGACTAATTTTAAATTATGAAAACTTATGCAGACATTTATTTATTTGAAAAGGTGAGCTGGAAATTTATGATCTGAGATATCACTCGGGTCCTCAAAAGGTCGTACGGAATTTAAACATACCAGATTAATTAATAAATTTATTCACTAACACATAGGATTCACAATTTGCATCCTACTTGAATAAATTGATCATGACAAAATCCACAGAACCATTTGCAAGTTGTATCAATGGCAAACCTTAACCTTTTTGACGCCACATCTAATACAAAAGCTGTCACTCTGATTACATTCAATAAAATATCACAACTGAAATTTAATATTACGCACATGCATTTAAGTCTATATTGCTCTGTGGACCAAGACTTATATATCAATCTTTAGCGTTGAATCTGTGGTGCCAATGTATCAGTTGTTTGCGTGTAAAAGGTTACTAAGAATAACAGCTTTTGATTATTTAGTGATGTTCCTCATCACCATGACCCCCATGACCATGATCACCGAGCATCTTCTCCGCACCGGCTGAGATCAGGGCAAGACCCAGGCCAATGGGGAAACCGCGGAAGAACACTTTTCTGGCACGGCCCCACTTTGTTCCAAAACCAGGATGGTACCGCCAAGCCTCGTTTCTGGAATGTAAGGAAAAGTCACAGGGCTACAATAATCAATGAACAAGTTAAAGTGTTAGTATGCCACAATAATTCTATTAAAAAAATGTTCGAAGTAATATATTACTCATGATTTTCTTGACATGGAGGGAATTTTCTTGTTTTATAGCTTTTAGCCTCCGTAGCCTAGTTGGTAGTGACCCTGCCTACGAAGCTGGAGGTTCCGGGTTCGAATCCCGGCGAGGGCATTATTTGTGTATTTATTTATCACAAATATTTGTTCCTTGGTCATGGTTGTGTATGTATTTAAGTATCTATATGTATCTATCTATTATATATATCGTCGCCTGGTACCCACATCACAAGCCTTAATTGAGCTTACCGTGGGACTAGGTTGATTTGTGTAAGATGTCCCAAGATATTTATTATTTATTATTATTATTTTTTTTTTTTTTACAGTCTATATTTGGACCTAAATTTTACTATTTTAAAAAAAGAATGTTCAGAGATTCCTAAGACAATTTTACACAAATCAACCAAGTCCCTAGTAAGCCAGAATCAGAACTGGTTTCTAGAAAAACCTTTAAATAGCCCAATATTTAAAATGTTTTATACACTTTATGTAGTACTCAATATTTTACATGATTCACAACATCATATTTTTAAATTAACCATTAACAAGGAATTGATATACCAAAGAACAAAAAAAGAACCATGCCTTAGTATGGAGAAAACCGGTATCTGATCCGTGCTAGTAAGCTCAATTAAGGCTTGTGATGTGGGTACTAAGCCTAGATATTTAAACACATAGGAAACAACCATGACTAAAACCAAAATATTTATGATAAACACTAATAAATTCAGACCTCCAGATTCATGGGCAGGGTTACTATCAACTAGCCTACTGAGGCTGTCCTTTAACCTTAGAAAGGAGGTAAATATTATATAATTAATAGCTCTGAAATTAAATGCAGCAATGGACTGACCTGATCCAGGGGTCCTTTAGCCCACGCTGCGCCAGAGCCTTCTCCAACTCTTCAAGCTGAGGAATTCCCTTTATCTGGAACTGCTTGTGGTCAGGGACCACATAGGGTGCGTGTCCATGACCATGTCCTCCCATCCTTACTGAAAAAGCGAACGTACTTTACAACTAACCTATAAATATATTATATAATTACCTATCCTTTATTTTATGAATAATGGATAATTTGATCTGAATTGAATGATGTGCTTATTTTTATGAATAAAAATTAAACCCACTTCGGTAGTTAAAATAAATATAAGTGCCAAAAAGGAGTAAGGAATCCAATCAAATAATAAGAAAATTGACAATTGTTTTGACAGCTATATCTGACAGTGTTTTTGACAGATTCCCGTGTCGTTCGAGATCAATAATCTATTTGAGACATCGTGTATACATTCCTTAAATTAGTTTCTGTGTATTGGCTAACTTGCTATCCATTTCCGTGTTTGTGTTTTTATCTGCAGCTGCACCTGCACCTATCTTCAGTCGCATCGCCGGTTCACGGCCGGTTGTTGTTGCGTTGATCGCTGCGGCTCGAGCTTTTCTACGGACAAAAGCTTTAATTCATAATTCATGAAGTGTGTTAAAATTATAAATTAAAACGGCGTCCAAACTAAATCAGCTGACATTGTGTGTGACTGTGTTTACAATCGTGAACTGTTTTGACTCTTATGCTAAGAGATCACCCCCGTGTGTGTAAACAAGAGCAAAGTGATATTTATAGAGTGCTTGAGCGTAAGCTGGAGTTTGTAACGTTTCTAGATATGTGTATTAATTAGTGCGATGAAGTACTTTATTGTGGTCCTGGCGGTGGTGGCGGGGGCTGCCGCCGTCCTGCCGGGCCAGCAACCGCGCCCGGGTAAGTTTGTTTCTTTATCGACTGATGGGATTAATTTGACTATAAAATAAATACAGAGTATAAACAAAGGTAGTGTTAACAAATATTTACAATAGTCAATAACTAAGGTGATATTCGTCGGATGCTCGCGCTGAAGCCGCGGGACGCGGATCGGATGCCGATCGTGCTATAGGAAATCAAATACCGGTCTGCATCGGAGATGAAGGAACATCATTTAGGCTGAAAACAGACATGCATTTAGGATATTTAAAAGAGTAGTTCATTAATAATTCATTTTCATGGTGCCCCGAAGAAAACAGCGCCTGAATAATTAAAAAATAAGAACATAAATAGATATAAAAAATATAATATCAAATTACGTACTAGATTATTACGGATATACTCCGTTACTATGAGTATTTAGCCGTATTTAGCCCGATATGCATACATATTTATGACAATTTAACAATGCAATTTATATTCAAAATATTTTGACATAATTAATGATTTAAACATACACACATACATTATTAGCATAGCGCATATAATGGCATATATCTGCTTAAGATTTTATTAATTTCTAATACTATTAATCAACTCTTACCAAGAGATTACCTTAAACTATGAAAACAATAAAATAGTGCTAGACTAGGGACATTTCTTTAAACAGTTTGGTTACCGCTTTTGCAACTTGTATAAAAAATAAGTAGAGAGTTTTAGGGTTTAATCCAAACCCTAAAAGTTTTACCTCCATTCGGACTAGTGGAGCATTCGGATTGTAGTATAGATAATTTATAGATTATTTTTAATGGACTGAAACAAATAATATTGCATATTTTAAAATGCATATTTGTGTATAAAGTATAAACATAACATTAAACTTTTTTTAAAAGTCCAATATTTTATTGTCGGGTGGTATTTAATAACAAAAAAATGTATCAGCTAAAATTTTTCGGAAAAGCATTTTTTCTGGTACCAAGTAAAGAAAGTGGGCTAGATAGGCCATTCGGATTACAGACAGGTTCGAATTAGAGAGGTGCTGCTATAAAGGGTATACAGGTGATATTTTGTATGGAAGTTAGTAAAAACGAAAATTGGAACTTTTAAACGGCAATGTCTCAAATTAAAGTCTGTGAAATTGAAAAGACACTTCATTTCATTTCATTAGATCCTATGTGTGCCAGCCATCTGGGGGATTGGTAACTTAGAAAAATAAATGATATCATCCAAAAAAAATTACTATTATATATGATAATGGTAAATAGGTAACTCTTTCCATTTCCAAAGACTTTAAATTAGAGACACTATAGGTACCTGAAATTTAGTCCAGTTGCATACAGACTTACTGCTTTGGGCTAGTCCAAAAATCATGTTATCATATTTAGCCAATTTTTTATTGCTGCTGAGTAATTACAATATCTCGTGATGCCTTTTCGGACCCCTGCCTCCGCTATTGTGATCATTCTTGATATTTTGCGTACCCCCCAAATCAATGACATGATTTTTGACGAGCCCTTTTCAGTTTTGCTTACCAGAGTAAGATTTCATCACCATCATCATCATTTCAGCCAAAAGACAAAAGCTGGACATAGGCCTCCCCCAATGATCGCCAATATGACCGGTTCTTTCCTGCTTGCCTCCAGCGGGTTCCCGCGACCGCGAGTAAGATTTGGTCCGATTTATTGCAAAGAAGTGTCAATATTCATTAATATATTGCATTTTCCATTGTACCTGTACCTATTTTGCTTCACTTACCTTTTTTCATCTTCAATATATTTAAAAGCTGGTAATAAAACATACTTATAGACCATACCAGACAGTATGCTTAACACATGATTGACACGTCAGTATGTGGCCGCGAAATAGGGTTTCCATCTTTTACTAACAATATGAATAAAAGCGGGACGGCTAGTCTATCTCGCGGCGACATACTGTCGCACCAATCCTGTGCTAAGCCCAGATGAATAAGATATTTGAAATTTTGAACATGAATTATGAACCCTACTTTATACCTACCTTAGGGCTTTAGCACACCTCCGCTGCGAAAACGAGAACGCGAAACCGCAACACAAGTTTCGCGGCGAAACGTTACTACACATGCCGCGGAATCGTACTGTAGTTTCGCGGCGAAACATTCCTACGCGATCGTTAGTGTTATTCCAGCATACAAACCAAATGTCGGCACTTTCAGAATCCGAAGAAGAAGAAAATTAAATGGCATTAACATTAAAAGACGTAGAATCTGGGTGCACGAGAACACGAGATTATAATAAGAAGATGAAATAGTTAGGCGAAAACCAATTATGTGAAGAATTTGAGTCACATGAAGATCGTTTTTATACATAATATATTTCAGAATGAGTCCACAAAGTTTTGAAGAACTATACATACAACCCGTTAAAGCCGGACATTACAAAGCAAAATACGAAATTTAGGGTTTTTATAGTCCTTATAACTAAGTTAGTGTAGCATATAATAGTTGCCGATTTTGAAGAATTAACTTTTGACATTTAAAGATTGATCAAAAGTTCATTCTTAGAAATCTGCATTTAAAGGTCTGTTTCTGACCTCTTGTATTAGTTTTTCGGTGAATTCAATATCTAATTCTACAATTTTTCACTGTTCCGCCATGAAAAATCTGTGGACAGCCACAACTCGCTTGCGAAACAAACGCGAAACTTCAAAAAGTGGCGGAAAAGTCGCGGAGGTATGCGCGACGTCGGAGCAGATCGCCGATGTTCCGCGAGAGAGAGATATATGCATCGTCAGTTCAACGCGCTAGAACAGGCAGTTTCGCTATTGTTCCGCTCCTCTCACAACGGACAAACTGTAGCGAAATGTCAGCGGTTTCGCTACTTCAGTTCCGCGGCGGAGGTGTGCTAACGTCTTAAAGCTATATCCGTATTAACACGTTCGCCTCCGGAGTCCGGAACTGTTTCAGTAAGTGCTTATACTATGCCGATCGAAATTATCTGATAGAATTCCTATGCCAGTGACACGCATGTGTGACCAAATTGTACTCCTATGCCGGCGACACAGCACTTGTGTCAAAAACGTTCGTATTTCTATGCGACTGGCATAGGAAGAACTTGATTAATGCTAGTGGCATAAGAAAAAGATTACTTTGATCACGCATGCGTGTTACTGGCATAGGAGTACAGTTTTTTCGGTCAGATGCGTGTCACCGGCGTCGAACGTGTTAAATTCCTAAATAGTAAACCTCACTTAATCTCTTTTAAAACTAAAGTGTTCCCAGAGATAAAACAGCTGACGCTCGTTATATTAACTAGGGCTATTAAAGTGTTTGTGGCAGATCTATTACGCCTATCGTACCGTAAATAACATCCTTTACTCGCGACGTTTTTAAGCAAAAGGGAACTTAATGTTCGTATTCGTTGTTTATAACTCTAGCGTAAATTTTAGCACCTTATCACCACCTAATAGGGTACCTTTTATCGTAACATCACGTCTTATGTTTTTTTAGGGGGTTTACAAAAACATCAACAGTGACGCAGAGAGGCTACATTATATACATTCTTCTTCTTCTTCAAGTGCCCTGCTCAGGGCGTCGGCGGTCAACATGGCATTCCATTTTCCTCTGGTCTTCGCCGCTCGTATGAGGGTGGCTGCATCCTTCACCTCTGTCCATTGTTTAATGTTATCCATCCATTTAGTCCTAGGTCTGCCTCTGCCTCTCTTTCCCTGTATCTTCCCTTCAATTATACACATTACACGCACCACACACATTAACATTATACATATACATAAGCGGCGAAATAATTATAAAAAATATATTTTCATCACACTTGCTGTCTACGCGTGCCATTGCTTGCATGCGCAGCGGGAGTAATATAAAAATGAAATTCCCTAGGGAGTAATAGAAATGTCAGCACGCCATATAATAATGTTTTTTGTTAAAATTGTTTTTTTTGTAGGCAAGTGTGATGAAAAACATTGTATGCATCACGGTCGGTAAGCAGAATACTAACTCGAGTCTATTCTAACACTCTAGTTAGTAATTCCGTACTTACCTCCCTTGATGCACAATGTGAATCTACTATTAATCAACGTATTTGTGACACGCCTACTCATCATAAATCTGTTTCAATCCACTGCTGGACATAGGCCTCTCGCATTACCTTTACATATGGACGCATACGCATTAGTAGGTGCATTCGAGTATATAATATACCCATAATGGTCACACTGGGCAAGCGGGTTGGCGATCGCAGTATTCGCAGTAGTGTGTTTACTATGATGATGCTTTTTTATGATATAGGTGGCAAACGAACAGGCGAATCGGCTGATGGAAAGCAATTATAGGGAACATATCCATACTACGTGACCCTTTTTTAAGCGTTTTTTGACCCCCCCTCCCCCTGACCAAGCGTAATGTTCTGTATCGGTATTTTATGTTCACTGTGAGATACGTTTAAGGAAGCATATGTACCTACAAAATGTAAACCAAACTTTATTGTATACTTTCCCTGTATGTTTCTGTGTTGTCTCCTTAATAAATAAATAAATAAATAAATTAAACAATTTAGTGATGGGAAAAACGGTGGCGTGTAAATTCAATTTAAATTACATTAATCTCGAAATATACTAGTCACGTGACAAGATACCAGACCCCCCCCCTCCCCCGGGTGACCAAGAGAGGTACTTTGACGGACCCCCCCCCCCCCTAAACAAATCACGTAGTATGGGTATGTTCCCTAACTCATCCATGGACAGCCTCAACACCAGAGACGTCGCAAATGCGTTGCCGGCCTTTAAGGTGGGAGTACGCTCTTTTCTTGAAGGTTTGAAGGTCGTATCGGTCCGGAAACACCGCTTGCGGCAGTTCGTTCCAAAGTTTAGCTGTGCGAGGTAGGAAGTGACGGGAGAAGCGCACAGTTGAGGACTGCCAACCATCTAAATGGTGAGAATGGAAATACTGCTGCTACCCATCATCACTCATCTGTCTTCGATCAATGAATAAATGGTCAGTGACCCTTCAATCTCTTAGTCGACTCTTACGACACCCACAGGAAGAGTTGGGGTGGTGACTTTTTTTTTCTTACTGCCGTCACCACGCGACGAGAACACGTTAAACCTAGTAAACTAGGTATTCTTTATTTTTTACTACGAACTACAAACTACGTGTTAGCGGTATGTGAAATTTCTTTGAATAAGTAATGAGTAAATACCTGATGGTATTTTTATAACTCCCTGTCACACTATGACAAAGTTGTAGGTAGTAGGTAAAATGGGTCAGTGATTAAAGTAGGAAAGTACCTAAGTAATATAAATAATAATTTTGAATATGGGCTGGTTCACATAAAATACGACATGGGCACCATTTTCTTATGCCTATGATTCAGTTTTATTACTCGCATGTGTACTTATCTTTATATCAGTAAATATCCTATGTATTATGCCTATGAATCAATGAATTAATTATTGTAATTTATTCGTCCTTTACTGCATACTGAGCCATATGAGTATGGCCGCCAATTATTGTACATTTGAAAAAAAGAAACTGTCTCATTAATATAGAGTACTATATCTCAATAATGTTATCTTACTTAATGATAGTCGTTAGTGGATTTTGGTGCGCAAACTAATGTTTTTATTCAGAAAAGTTATTAAATTCATTTTGTTTGCAATTTTACTAACACTTTGTATTTTTTTTGAAAGTGTTAATTTTCGTTTCCATACAAAAATGGTGTGTCCTACCTAAGACATCTCATAATTTGAGGTCATGAAAAAACACAATTGTTTTTTGAAACCTGTAATCTTTTTGGCATTTCTAAATTAATGTTTTAATTTGCAATGATACAATTTAATTTATTTAAATTAAAAACAATGAAAATAAATACAAAACTTATTAAAATATCGTGTCTCATTTTTCAATCACGAATGATACCTCACGTAAGTTACCTCAAATACTACGAAACTATCAGAATTTCCGGGTAACGACGATATTTTTTTAATAACGGCATCACCACCTTCAAGTTATGCAACTTGAGGAAAGAAATCGCCATTTTGTTTTCTGTGATAGTGCCCTTCAAGGTGATCGACGCTTTTGTCTCGGGAAGCTTTAATATTTTTCAGCGAGAATATGCAAGGTAAGAATGCAGATTTACTATATTATTTATTTTATGTGTGTTTATAGACAATTTCTTTCAACAATCAAACTCTTCGGGGTCCTACTACTTCAAAACCCATGACGAAAATTGCTGTTTAGGTTATGTCTGCATGTGTTATTGATTCACGAATGATACGTGTGTTACCATATGTGTTACGTAACATTCGTGATCGATTGTTAAGAGTAGTGTACACTGCAAAATCCAACATTAAAAGTTTAGACAATCGTCTTTATTGTGCGAAATGTGATTTTTAAGCATTTTTAAAAATTCAAAAAGACTCAATAGGAAAAAAAATCGTGTATAAGCCAATTATTGAACAGTTTTTATTTATTTATTTTTGATGATCAGATACTTATTTTATTTTTTACATATGGATATATGAAGAGGAGTAATAAAGTTAGTTTAAATAAATTATATATGAAAATAACATAAGTACGGCACATATTCTTAAAAATGAAACCTACTTTGGTAATTGCTGATTTTCTAACTAAGTGGCTAAAATCGGCTTGTACAAGTTATTATATCTCTTGACTTTGTTTCTCCATTTGTAAAGTAAATATATAAGCGTTCGTTGTAAATTCCCCAAATACCGGTGCTAAATACTTATTGTAATTTAATATTAAAATTATTATGCGATTTACATTTCAATACAATATTTTTTATTGCATATAAAACACATGATACAGATTACAGGGAATAAAACAATTTAAGTAAAAAGTGCCCTTTAGTGCTTGGTCCCCTTAGCAATCTCATTTCATTGTTCTTATGAATAACGACAGATATATTTATACATGATCGACCACAGACGCTTATTTAAAAAAAAATTGGCAAACCGTTTAAAAAAATATTTTATTTGTCTATTTAGATGGCATTATCTGCGGCGGAAAAACAGAAGCGGTACCGAGAGCGGATGCGAGCAAACAACCCAGAAATTTTTGGTCATATGAATACTTAATATTTTAATAAAATAAACGGTTCATTATGATTACATATTGTTTTATTACATTTGCATTGTATTAACTTATGCCTACTTCTCATTTATTTTTACAATAAAAAACCTGGTATTTTTTAGGATTTTTCTTAACCATGTGTACTAAGCCTAAGAGAGTTCACTAGTGTTACCTACTTCACGTATGTTACCGTGTGTTACAAATTCACGACTGTTACTGTACAATTTTTCGCGGCCGTACTCATATATTATCGAAGTTATAATATTGAACTCTTTCCATAGGTATTAAAATAAATTACATTCTATGCAGCACTATATGAAACTGAAACTATTTAAATATTAAATGTCATATACTACCGACTTTACCAACGTCGCGCCGGAAATTAAAAAGAACATAGTAGTGTTACTACTTTTAAAAATGCCTAAAAAAACATTTAATAATAATACATTTCGATGCAAGTATTTACAAACAATTTTTTTTTCGATGAGGGTGAAAGTTGGAGCCCGTGTGAAACGAGGACGACAAAGTTTTTTCATCACACTTGTTGTCTAAGCGCGCCATTGCTTGCGCGCGTAGCGGGAGTAATAGCAAAGTGAAATTCCCTAGGGAGTAATAGAAATGTCAGTACGTTATTTAATAATATTATGTCTTAAAACTTATTTTTTTGTCGGCAAGTTAGATGAAAAACTTTGTATGCATCACGGTCGGTAAGCGGAATACTAACTCGAGTCATAAAAGCCCTCCGCCTAACTCTCGTTAGTAATTCCGTACTTACCTCCCTTGATGCACAATGTACTATTACACGTGTATCGAAGGACTTTTTTCATAACAAGTGCCTTAAAAAAAATAGAAATTAACGCACGCGACTCGTGCTGAAAGTTTACTTTTCTGCACTAGTTAGGAAAAATAATTTGACCTGTTTCACAAAAATATAAACTAAATCAACTTAAGTATACTTAAAATAAACAATTATCCAAATATAACCCTAGGGCTGCGGCCTTACCGCAAAGTTCGCAAATTTCGATGATTTGTCTCTGTCACTCTAATGACGCCTTCGTTGATGTGACAGAGACAAATCCTCGAAATTAGAGAACTTCGTAGTTCGCGGCAGGCCAACTAAGTACTAATCAGCATCATAAATTCATAAAGGAGGCATTTACGCGCTGAGTTACAAATTTACGATTGCAGTAAACCTTTTTTCCCTTCTGGTTTTTCTTCTTCTTTGTTCCAAGTCCAAGAGCAAGGTAATCTTGCCAATGTCGAAGTCTTTTTCAGTAAAGGGTTAGTAACTGATTAAAAATAACACCTTTTTAAACGGCATACTCGGCAATGCAGTCACCATAATGACCATACCTGGGATAACTCGGGGCATTTATACGAAAGTGATGTAGCAAAATATTTTATCGACTAAAAATATATCGATGTTACTGTGAATGACAACATCAAAATGTTATTCGTCTAAAATAAATATTAGGTACTTACTCCTAAAAAAATTATTTAAACGGGTATTTACGCGTTTATTTTAAAATAGTTTGCAAAATATACAATCAATATTAAAATATCAATATTTAAATTGCCATTTTGATTAAAATGATATCTGCATACTTTTACTAACTGAAGAGGCCCGATATCAGATATGACATCGAACCTCTGTACCTACTGTAATCGAGAATGTTCAACATCTTTTATTATAATTATATCGACATCTTTTTAATCGATATCAAATCCCTATAACTTGCCCCCAGTTATCCCAGGTATGATAATGACCGTTAAGTTACGGAATACGGACGATGCCGTGCTAATGTGCATTCGTGGTGCAGTGCTGAATAAATAACCACTCTTACACCGGAAAAGCTTAAGGTCAGCTCAAATAGCCGTTATGTAAGAGCTTATAAATTGTGGCTCATAAAACTTTAACCTAGATATAAGTGCGCTGTTATTGATTAGTTTTATTACTGGCTCGTTGATTATGGACCTCATATATAAGGCTCAAGGCCACTCAATGATGAAAGGGAAATGCTCAGAGTTTTTCTATTAAGAATGATGATTTGTTTAGAAGACGTTTCACCGACGTAGCTCAAAGAATGAAGTGGCAGTGGGCTAGACATCAGTCCGAACAATTGGCCCTGATGGTTGATGGGGCAAGCGAGTTCTTGAGTGGTGAGGCGACCACGCATCGGTTGACACATCCCGGAAAGTTCTCCGTCATGGCGGACCGACGACATTGTAAACGTAGCTGGAATCCATTGGATGCGGGCTGCGCACGATAGATCCTTATGGCCAGGCTACAGGGAAGGCTTATGCCCTGGCCACGACATTGGTCTAAGGCGACCGCGGCAGCGGCGAGCGGGGCGGCGAAAACGGTCTAATGCCCTGGCCACGACATTGGTCTAAGGCGACTGGCTAAGGCGATCAGCGGCGAGCGAATTAAACAAAATCAAGACCGCTAAAGAAGCATGCCACGACAATTCGCTGTGGGCTAAATCGCGCGCGAATTTACTTGCGCGACCGGCTAAGGCGACCAGCGGCGCGGCGGGCGGCGAGATTAAACGCACTGGCGGTTTGAGCCATGCCACGACTTCGAGCGGCGCGAACGGTCTTAGCGGCGGCACGTATCGGGCGGAATTTTAAAGATCAAAATATTTTGTTTTATTAGCTCCGCGATGTTGGACACAGAGGCGTTTATAAGTAAAATTTTAAATGGGCCTGCCTTGTGAATGGCACAGCATTCGCAACACAAGTTGCGGCATGTAATAAAACGGTTATGGGAAGAAATAAAAGAACATTTTCCGAATCAGAGCGGTAAGTTTAATATTATTGTATATTAAATAGGATTGCTTACTAAATAATTTATAAATAATAATTTCGAGACACTGAAGGGCCACTTTTGATAATGATATTTTGCGTCCTTTGATTACGTCCCATTCGCTCACCGCTTAGGCGCTTAGACCGTTGTCGTGGCATGCTCATGTCGTTGCCAGGGCATTATGTCCACAGTGGATGTCCATCAGCTGAGAATGATGACGCTGTTATTGCTTGGCGGAGCGGCATTGGGGATCCATACAACAACCCTGGCCAAGCAAAGTGCTGCATTAGATGGAGTAGACTGCAAACTTTAAAAATCGCAATTTTCGAACACATCTCTGTCACTGCAACGAAAGTGTCATCGGACATAGACAAATGGTCTAACTTACGACTCTCAACGTTCGAGGTAGCCCTTCAAGCACCCCAATGCACCTGACGTTTATTTTAGGAAGGCCGCACCCACCTTCTAACCGGGTGCCGCATTCTGCAGTGCTGAATAAATAAACACTAGATGCAGGGATATAATAAGGTCACATGAAACCTGTATAAAGAGGGGTTTATCAAACTTGGGGTTATCAAAAAAAAATTATACGTCGTTAATTTTTTTTTTCCGAAAGTCGTGACAATTATCACAAGGTTCAGAAGGATTTTCGTTTATTCTGAACATCAAATTCGGCTTCTGTCGGAATACTCGGAATTTAGCTACAATTGATGTGTGTCTCGAGATAATTGTAGATTTACTCCGCAAAAATGCTATTTATTAACCGTTGATCTATTAAAGTTATCGACCTGTCCGATGGCAACCGGTAAGCCGGTAACCTAACCGTAGCCTATGAACGCTGGCAATAAAAGAAACATAAAATTTTACAATTGCCACCTTAGTGAAGTACGACCCTGAACTAACTACTAGGTACTAAAATGACGGCACCAGAGATGGACCTGGAACCAATGTTCTAAATATTCATATTATTTTAAAGAAGCTAAAATTTAGATGTATGTATTCGGTTCTCGACTGTCTTTTTTACTATCGTACCTACATGTTCTTAGGACTAAGGCAGTGGTAGACCCGCACCCAGCGGACTCCTGCGACCTTCACCAGGTCATCAGTCAGGTCCTTGTGGGGGGGGGGGGTACCCACGCTGCGCCTCCCGGTACGTGGCCGCTGCTCGAGAGCCTTTCCGCCCTAACGGCCATAGGTTTTACGTGCAGTGTGCCCCGCCCACTGCCACTTCAGTTTAGCGGTTCGGAGAGTATTTCTTATTTTAGTTTGACAGGTATGTCCCAACACTCCCGACCATGTTCGAAAGTTAAGGGTGTTAAGTCCAGCATCTTGATACTTATTTGTGAACTAGCTCTTGCGTCGAGCTTTCTGTTTATATATAAAAAAATAGAGAATTCAGTTTAGGTACAGTTAATTTTCTGTAAATGGCTGTCACAACTCAGAAATCTAAATGAGAAATACTCATATCGGTGACATTTCTGCTCCTATTTATTCTGTATTATCATCATCATCTCAGCCATAAGACGTCCACTGCTAAACATAGGCCTCCCCTCTGGACCTCCACATGTACCGGTTATGTTATAATAAAGATGCGACCTGCATCCAGCGCGTCCCGGCGACCTTCATAAGATCGTCTGTCCATCTTGTAGGTGGACGTCCTACGCTGCGTTTGCCTAGCCGTGGTCTCCACTCGAGCACTTTTCGACTCCATCGACCATCTGCTCTGCGTGCAATGTGGCCTGCCCATTGCCACTTCAGCGTGCTAATCCGGTGGGCTTTGTCAGTAACTTTAGTTCGCCTACGGATCTCCTAATTTCTGATAGTGGTCTAATATTATTATCGTAAGAAATGGGATGTCCAGCAAGAAATACCGCGCCGCGAACATGGACAGTACTTGATGAAATTATGTCGCTTCTTTACAGCGACAGTAACGCTATTATACGACCTTTCAGACGCAAATTGCGTGGGAATCGAGTTATGCCGCTAGGCGCCGTTCCTTGTCTAACTGTTGTACAGTCTCGTCTAATAATATGTATACATTTCAGAACGTATGTCAAAGGCATAAGGATCAAAATCGTATACATATTATTAGAGCTGACCGTACAATATAGGACGTTACCTTACAGTTTGAAATATTATAGTAACTACAATTTATCAAACAATGCAAAAAATTGATCGATTTTGGATTTAGGCTGGGAATTACGAACAAGTGTCGATGCGCATTTAAAAGAAAACAATATATTTTGGGACTATCCCCGGTTTATACCCGTTCGATCGAATTTACATACAAAAAGAAAATAGACGAATAGAGAACTTTGTCCTTTTTTGGTGTCAGTAAAAATATATGAAGCACAAAGGCTAAATTATATACATTTGGACCCACCCATGCTTCAAAATAAAACTCATATCTGGTGGAACTTTGGGTGCAAAAACTTTAACACTACTTGTCAAGTGGACATGAAAGAGCACATAGATCGATAAATTAGACATACATACTAGACAATATTGCAATTTCCAGATTCCGAGATAGGCAATAAAATTGGATACAGATTTTTCAATAAGTAATATTCGTATTTTTCTTTGCTAAAGTATTACCTTACCATAGGAACGAGTATGTCAAATTTTAAAGTTGTGTTGAACTTTACCACTTAACTATGCTGCGGCCACGACATTGGTCTAAGGCGACCGCCTTAGCGGAAAACCATACGTGCGAGAGGGAGTACGTATATCGGCATCCCGCTCCAACTCATGGATTCGCTCGCCGCTGGTCGCCTTAGGCACTGGTCTCACCGCGAGCTACTAAGCTATCAGCTATCACCGCCGGGCGAGTATAGCCGTGTCTGTTTTATTTACACGGGAGTGCGTATCTTTTGTTCGTGTTTATAGCCGATAGTTCATAGTTTAGCAGCTCGCGGTGAGACCAGGGGCCCGTTTCTCGGACGTTTGTAACTTGTAATACAAGTGGAAGTCTCTTTTTAACACTATTAATTAGGTAAAGACTTCCGCTTGTATTACAAGTTGCAAGCCTTGGAGAAATAGGCCCCAGTGCCTTAGACCAATGTCGAGGCCGAGCCTTTACAGTTCCTATCACGGCTCATTTCATTGGCATAGCGAGACTTTTGGATCGAGTTTAGTTACGCCGAAGTCATATAAAGGTGGATTTAGACCAAACGAGCGAATGCTCATTCTATCCCCCACTCTACGAAATTAACGAATTTCGACGAATCACGTTTTGTGTAACGAACGAATTTCGTAGAGTGGGGGATATGTAGAACGAGCAATCACTCGTTTGGTCTAAATCCACCTTTATAAGGCGATAGGCGATGTATTAATATTAACACCTAGACCTCAATTGCATACCGACATGCTTAGCATCCACAATAACTAAACCAATAATGCAAACAACTATGGCTTTTAAGGCGTAAGTGTTAAGACCGACTATAGTTTGATTAAAAATTTTGTTTTCATACTTGTACACAATAGATATGACTTTAATTAAATCAATGAGGGTATAATTTATGTAATTAAGTCTTAGAATAAGCGAGGCTAATGGCTATAGGTTTTGTATAATTATGTCAACATATTAGAAGGTGTAAGAATACATTTGTTACCATCCCAACTTTCCATTGGGTCTCGTAAGAGTTGACTAAGGGATTGAAGTGCTACTGACTAGTTATTAATCGAAGTTTGATGATGGGCAGCTGCGTCATCATAAATAAACATCTCCTAACCTAACTTAGCAAGCCACTAAGTATTGTTTGTCCCTTTCGGTGTTATCAATATGTCTTTAAGACCGAAAAGAACCAAGGATAGGTACTTAGGGATCACATTTAGATTTTTAGTTTAGGAAGGTCACTTTGCAACATCACTTTGAAACTAAGTTTTTATTAGAATTGCTGAAAATGATTTATAAAATTAACGAAGACAAAATCAACAATGAATAAAAAAAATACTAAAAACTTATTCTTCCTCTGTCGAAGGATTTTGGCTTCACTCTTTCATATTCATGTATGTGAGGATTGTGAGGTCACAAACATGGAACTCCTCCCTCCCCCCTGTCACGATATGTCACATTTTGTAGTACCCAACTTGAGGTGTGATGCAGTGGCGTAACTATACCATCTGGTAGCAATTTATTTTGATGGGGCCCTATCAGTAAAAATAGTCACATTGTACTCAGTTTAATTTTAAATTTGAATTCACTGTCTTTTGGCCCTTTTGGGTCGGGGGCCCGTGGCATTTTGCCAGCCCTGCCATTCTGTTGTTACGAGACTGGTGTGATGTAATTAATGGATGATCCCTTAGCTGCTTCTTAAGATAGGAGACGTTTATGAATAAGGGGGTAAATGAATTAGGTACTCGAAGGATTGTGAAGCACTCCCACGACACAGTATAAGGGCTGGTTTGGTTGTAACTCGAGAAAGACGCAGCGGACCGTGCGCCGGCGCCGTCGCACCTAGGTACGTGAAATGTGTAACTTATACTTCATCTAACAAGCGTTGCTTACCATGAGGTTGCGGTGTGACTAGCGTTAAAAAAGTCGGAAAAATCAAATGGTTTTTTTCGGGAATGTATGAATATTTAGTTTTTTTCCATTCCGATTTTTACAGAAATAATCATTTTCATTGTCACTGTCACTCCTTGCCATCTATTTCAATTGACTTTTCTTCGTGACATCGCGTTATCCAGGTAAAAGTAAAAATTAGATCTAATTCGCATTGGTTTATAGTTGAAAATTATAGTGGAAACTTTCATTGATTTTTTCGAGAAAATCCGGAAAAAACGAGCTGTTTGTAAAGAATCGGGATTTAATCTAGAAATTTAGATAGGTGTGACTTTTAAGTTTAACTATACGGCGTGTAAGTTACTTTCCATCCGACTCGCTTGCAGCCAGGCCAAGTTACACCAGATGCGTGTGCGTATGCGTGGCGTGCGTGTTGTAGCGTACGTAAATGTCATATTAGATGGCACACCGCTTGCGTGGCGTGCACACGCGCGTGCCCAGCAAACGGTGTGTCATCTACGTTTATTTATTTCAAGAAATTATTCGTTTAATTAGTCATTCAATCAACTTTGCAGTTATATCCATATTATTGCGAAAAATGACGCACATTTGTCCGATCTCTGACTATGACATTTACATAGTTAGAAAAGACGATGGGATCTGCTAGCACCGGTAGAATGTCGAGATCGAAGAGTCGGTGGCAGAGCCCAATAACACCATCCCACAGTCCAGCCATACAAGAGAAATATCCAAAATTTGTCATTGAAATTTAAAACGAGTTCGTAGGAAATTACAGTTTGTCCAAAAATTAACCGTGTGGTGACGGCAGTAAGAATACATTTGTCACCACCCCAACTCCTGCGGATGTCGTAAGAGTCGACTAAGGGATTGAAGTGTCACTGATTATTATTTGATAAAAGATTGATGATGGGCAGAGCATCGTCATCATAGTGGATACATTACTGCGATCGCCAATCCGCATGCCCACCGCGGCGCTTATGGGCATTTACCTCCTAATGAGAGGAACGTAGGGAGAGGCCTACGTCCACAGTGGACTATCATAGGCTGATGATGATGAAGTTGATTAGCTACTCAAATTAGTTTAACATCACAATGTGTCTATTTATATAACATAACATTAGATATAATTTATAATACTTAGAAGCGGTTTCTCCGTGGAAGTGGTTGCAGACATGAGTTACAAAGTTATTGCAAAATGTATTTATAGATGCGTGTTGCTGTTTCCGCATGTGTTATGGTAAGGAGTCTGGGCTGGCGCCTGTGAGTTATTATTGTTATTATATAGCATAAAACAGTTAAATAAGTCTAACAAATGCATATCGAGGGTTGGGTGGTCAACCCGAAGTCGAGCAAACATGTTTTTAAAATACGAACTATATGACATTGACGTGAAGTTGTTATTTCAATGAAAAAATATCTCGACTTATCGGGTTTGACCACTCAACTCTTGATATATTTAACCATTGGTGCGCCAGTAGAAAACGAAAAAAAAAATGCAAACAAACCTAAAAACTAAAATTATTCCATAATCACTCACTTTCAGGCCCCAATTTCACCACATTGACAAGTCCTACAATTGTAAATTTACTGTTTCTCCAATCTAGGGCGTCTATAGGCTTCAGTTACCGTTTACCATCGGAAGGGCCGTGCGTTTGTTTGCCACCAACATAAAATGTAGTGCACTTTAATAAATCAGCAGTAATTAACTACTTTTTTGCGAAGCAAAATTACAATTGTCACAAAAAAACATGACAACAACTGTAGCGAAATTCCGACATATGCCGATCCTTATGTCAAGATTGAATGAGAATTGTACTATTTGTACTAAACCTTGCGACAATTGTCACGGGTTTCGGAAAATAAAAAGTAGTTTATTAACAATTTAATAACGTTATCAGTAATAAATGTTGGTGGCAAACAAGCACACCTACCTTCCGATAGTAAGCGGTAGCCGTAGCCTACGGAGGCCTGTGACGTCAGTAATAGTAATATTTTACAATTGTCACACCTTATCACCAACTTAAAACCATAAACTTTTAGTTCACATGCATTTTTAGTTACAATTATTGATATTTATTAGCATTAACGTAAACTTATATCTGCGAACGAGTTTCACGGTATGTGTCAGACGTCAACTATGGAGAGTCAACCATATCTGTTTACTTTTTTTTAGATTCTACTAACGATTGGTATAGACATAGATACGTCTCCTTAAGTTCTAGGTCGGTCTCTAGGCGGTGATATATTGCATTGAAATAATACATTACGACACAACTGCGAAAAACGTGAAATCCTAAACGAGTGGCGATGTTTTAAAACACGACCGAAAGGAGTGTTTTAAATCGACACGAGTTACGAATTTCCTTTTTGCACGTGTCTCATAGTCATAGGACGTTTTTTAGCACAGATGGCCCTCCGAAGTTTTAGACCTGACGTAAAATGAGCCACTTCTCGCACTAGCGCCTAAAAAAGGCACTATGTACAAATTTTTTTTTAAACACCTATTTTAATATATCAGATACTTAGCATGATTACCCTTTATGGACTAATGCAGACGTTGTCACCTCGCAACTATTAAAAGGACTATAATAACATAATTGTATGATTACCTTATTACGACCAACGTCAAATGGGCCCAGATAGGTATTTAATCACCAGATGTGGGCTAACCGGACTAGCCACAGGCTTAGGTACTAGGTTGCTTAACTGTCAACTGATAAGTATACATACACTACATACAGTGTGTTACCATGGCCCAAGCTTTTATGAAAATCGGTAATACTGGCAAACGTTTTGAAGAGTACTGCGACCATATATAACATGGCCGTCTAACGCCAGCTCAAAAATGCCCCCAAAACCAATTGTTCAATTGTGCCAAAATGGGCAGGGCATAGGCATAGCGCTTTTTTTAACACCGCACATATTTCGGCGCAACATGTTTGACAAACGTTTTTAGAATATAGCCAATCAAAACTTTGATGGACCAATCATAACTATTTTTAAATGGCGGTTTAAGTTTTTATAGGTTGATATTGAAATTCGTTACCGTGGTCCGTGATGCATTGAAGAGGGGGTGACAGTTGTCAACTAAAATTCAGAACTGTTTTTGAAAGGCAATTTAGTATGGCGTGCGGCTTCCATGTTTTATTTGTTCGTAGGAAGAGTATTAAGAGTTGACAAATATTTCAATTAACTGTACAATTTATGTATGTATGTATGTGTGTAAATTCTTTATTGTACACAAAACTAAGGCAAAAATACACATTTTTACAAAAAAAACTGACAGGTACAAAGGCGAACGTATCCCTGTATTAAGGGATCTCTTCCAGTTAACCTTTGAGCAAAGGAGTCGTCCACATGAAGCAAAAGATAGACAAACATACCGTGTACAGTGGAGAATATATTTGAGTAATACCAAAAACTTATGTCTTATCAATTTTATTTCCTTCGAACGAACAATGTAACGCGTGTCCTGCTTAAGGTGCGTTCAAACCAAAAGAGCATTCGCTATTCTAACCATCCACTCTACGAAATTCGATCGTTACACAAAACGTGATTGGTTGATTTCTTAGAACGGGGGATAGAACAGCGAATGCTCTTTTGGTTTGAACGCACCTTTAGTTGTCAAACGCTGCGAGTAGCTGCGGACTGTCATTGTCAAGCGCTATTTAACTATTCATTTTGAAGTCCATTGCTTCTCATTGAACTTTTCTTAGAAAATTAATTACGTTTAAAATTAGAATTTTTAATAAAGATTGCCCACGGTTTGGCTAAAAATCTGCATTTTAATAAAGCTCTGCGTGATGTAAACACACTGTATATGCGAGTACTGTAGGTGTACACGGTGCAACCCTTCATACGACAAAATTCTTGCTGGCGTCATTCATATCAGCCGAAAGACATGCACTGCTGGACACAGGCCTCCCAGAAAAATTGCCACA
Source organism: Thaumatotibia leucotreta (assembly GCA_025490895.1). NCBI lineage: Eukaryota > Metazoa > Arthropoda > Insecta > Lepidoptera > Tortricidae > Thaumatotibia > Thaumatotibia leucotreta. Next base: position 5,969 of record JALPQI010002936.1, on the reverse strand, counting down.
ATGACCTGTGCCACCCACATCCAGCATTCTTGCATATCGTTATAAAATACGGTACTACCCAAACTTTACCTCAATTCCGAACAGAAAATAATAATTTCTGTTAATCGCATATTCTCCTCCACGAGACACGCTACGCCTAGTGTGGAGGTCGGTTCAATGTACCATTGACCTAATTTATATTGCCAAATAAGTTATTTTATTTTATTATATTTTTTTTAAATGTCTAGTGCGTCTGTGGTAACTTGGACCCTAGTGAAAAAGGGTATCACTGCCTGGCTATTTTGGAAAACGGTATATACAGGGCGTTCGAAAACAACGGAACATGAACGGAAAGTCACGAATCGGATGTCGGTCCCATACGAGTAGTCAAAGTTCTATATGACCTCAGAATTATCCCTCTTAAATTCGGCTGGTCAATAAAAACTCACCCTGTATTATGTACTGTACTACCTATAATAATCAATATCCTATTTGGGAGTCAAGCGTGGGTTTTTTTGTACATGTAGGTACTATTACTTGGATGCTTTCGTGGGGATAGAGCGTAGAAGTAAATAAGCACAATTTCACCCACGACACGAACGCCGGTTCAACGACTCAAACATAGTGATGTCCACAGCTTTGCGCAAACTTATTGCCATAGGCAATATTTCCGGTTCTAATATATCAATCTCAGAATATATGTCCAAAGCACAAGGATCAAAATTGAAGTGACGCTGCAATGAAACACGTCAAGGAAATTTTGAACATGACTATTTTATCTGGTAACGATTTTGAACGACTTTGTTGTATCAAGTTAGTGAAGGTGCATGTAGACTAAACGAGCACTCGCTCATTCTACCTATCCCCCACTCTGCGAAATCAACGAATTTCGAAGAATCACGTTTTGTGTAGTTAACGAATTTCGTAGAGTGGGGGATAGAATGAGCGAATGCTCGTTTGATCTAAATGCACCTTTAGATTGTTTACGTGATCATGCTATCATGCTTCATATCATGCAAGTTTAAAATGTACACTGACACATATACATTTTGGTTGCAATTCAAATAAACACAAATCAAAATATTTAATAAAATAGGTAACTTGATTTGTATTTCACGAAAACTTCCAAACTATGAGTTTTAATTAAAGATAAAATGTTAATATGTATTATTATAACAAAAATTGAATGAGAAGCAATGTGAAAATGAAATGAATATGAAAAAAAATATATATTGATACAAAAAAAAAATCATAACATTAACACTTTATACAGTGTGGTCCCCAAACTAGGCAGAGCCTGTATCTTGGGAACCAGAGAGAGATAACAAAACAAACATTCTGTTACGTTAAAACAATTTAAACATTGTTGTACAATTATGTAACGTGTACTTCAAATTCAAAATTAATTCAGAACTTAATTCGGAGATTGTGAAACAGACTCTATAGTCTGAGATTTCTAAGAATGAACTTTTGACATTTTAGAAATGTCCCTTATATCTATGGCGTTAAGGCTATCGAAAAGATGGTGAGTGAGTCTTACTTTTATATTAATAAGGATTAATATATAATTTTGCGGGTGTCCAATGGATGCGGACAGCTCACGACCGATCTTTGTGGAACTCTCTGGGGGAGGCCTATGTCCAGTTGTGGACGTCAATTGGCTGATGATGATGAATATATAACTGTCAAAAGTTCATTCTTAGAAATCACAGACTATACCTAAGGCTTAGATTTTAGGTGGCAATATTCTCAGCAATTCAGTTTCGGTGGGCATCACTATAGAAGTGTTCGCGGTAGATACCGTGGAAGGTCATTACTGGAGTCTGGAAGCCATAAACGAACTGTTTATTCAACGCTCTTTTAGACGCGAGATCCCTGGATATACAGTGCGTTACCATCACCCGGGCTGTTATTGCAACTGCGTAATGAGATGAAGATTTTAAACGAAACCGTAATGATTATTGTTATAGTAGCTTTACTTGCACCGTTAACAATTTATCCGTTTTATCCAATGGTTGACTGGCAGAGTATGCTACATTGTACGATTTTTTAAATTATGCATTAAAGATAAAATAAATAAATGATTAGCCGTGTGGTGACGGCAGCAAGAAAACATTTGTCACCACCCCAACTCTTCCGCCGGGTGTCGTATAAGAGTCGACTAAGGGATTGAACTGACCATTATTTGATTTGATTGATGATGGGCAGGAGCGTCATCATAGTGGAAACGTTATTGCGATCGCCAATCCGCTTGCCCAGCGTCGCGATTATGGGCATTTACCTCCTAATGCGCCTGTACGCATAGTTAATAGGAGAGGTTTACGTCCAGCAGTGGACTGAGCTTGGCTGATGATGTGAAATAAATTATAAATTATTTGTATATAAAGATTACAATTATAAATTTTCCTAAGAAAAGTTGAGTGTGAAACAATGTACTTCAAAGTAAATTATTTTTCATCACACCTGTTCGGTAAGTGCGCCAATACGCTGCGGTGATCCGCGCCGTAGGTGCGTCATTACGTCCTAGTAGGCCGTTAAGGATTTTCATACAACATTACGTCGCACTAGTGCGGTCCGGCGCACGCCGCGCTCCGCGCCGAGATTTCTTTTATGAAAATGATGAAATGAAGTCATCCCTGATTTAGACCATTTTAGAGTAGTTTTGTGAAAATATATTGTTTTATTTACTTTTTTGCATCACAGGTGTGATGAAAAACATTGTGTGTACCACGGGCGGTACAAGAATTATGAACTCGTGTGAAGTAAAGCCCGCGCCTTCGGCTTGGGCTTTACTTTCACACTCGTTCGCAAATTTCTTACTTACCGCCCTAAATACACAATGTACCTACTAAATCATCTATTGCCTGTCAATGACAGGTCGCAGCCACAGCCAGCTTATGGCACTGGTCCACACTGGTCTCACTGCGAGCTACATCGGAATGGCCTTATCGGAAGGCCAGCGCTGGCACTCGCTCGCAACATGCTGAGATGAGGCCATTTCGTAGCTTACACGTTCTTATTTGTATAATTTTTATTTTTTCGTTTCTGTATTTTGTGTGTGCTACGAATAAAGTTATTTCTATTTCTATTCTATTTCTAATTCTACTAAGCTATCAACTATCGGCTATAAACACGAATAAAAGATACGCGTTCGCGTGTAAAAAAAGAGACACGGCGGTGATACTCGCCCGGCGCTGATAGCTGATAGCTGGGCGAGTATCGCCGTGTCTCTTTTATTTACACTGGAGTACGTATCTTTCTTCGTGTTTATAGCCGATAGTTCATAGCTTAGTAGCTCGCGGTGAGACCAGAAAGCCGAGTGTAGGTAATAACTTATAAAAAACGTCTCGATCGCGTTTGCGTTTTCATCGACATTTGTATAAAATTGACGATGTAAACGTAAACGCGATCCAGACCTTTTTTTATAAGTTATCACCTACACTCGGCCTTCAGTGCCTTTGACACCCGTGCTAGACTAGACTACAGAAATGCCACATTGTATTCTGAAATATTAGCGGACATTTCTTGTCTTAACATCGCAAGTGATAGTGACTTTGTGGTGCTAGCAAAAAATATATACCATGGCAAAGCGTGTTGGTGGCTCCTCTAGACCGGTTTATCAGTTTTTTAACCCTTGTTTTAGCGCGCTAATAAGACCCACAGCGCGTTGCGGAGTAGATACTAGACATGTGCGCCTATTTAAAAGCGATCGGCCGCGGCGTTCGCCGAAATATCGGCGGCGGCGTGTTTTCGGCGTGATGGTCACGTGAATAGAAAAGTGGCATTCGATCGTAGGTATTATTTGTTATAAAGGATTGTGAGTCTCTTAGTGCATTTAAAACCAAATTGAAGTTACACATACTTACTAGTAATATATTTTAATTATAAGCCTTTAGCGATCATGCTACATATGTTTAATTTTAAGAAAACCTACTATTTAAGCTCATTTAAGTGAACTGTATTGTTTTTATGAGTAATAATAAAGAATCTCTAATCTCATAATTGCGATAAATACAATATAAATGGGTTATTGTCAGTCGGAAAACCAAAAGTTGTCCACTCGGTGGTCAAAAGTTAACAGCTTCTGGAAATCTTTGATATAATTTTATTGCATAGGGCTGTAGACCGGCGAACCTAGTTGTCCCGTCAATTGTTATGTCAACCACCGAAAAGACGATAGATAACCTAAATCTGACAATGACCCAATTCTCATTGGTTTAGAGTTGAAATTTAAAGTGGAAACTTTCATTGATTTTTTCGAAACAAACCGGAAAAAAACAAGCTGTTTGGATTTTATCCTGAAAATTTCAACGCTAGTCCCACTAAATAGATGAAACTAAGTTTGTCTGAAACACGCTTAATATCGTGTCCGTATTTGCTCTGCGCGAGCGCATAAGATGAGTCAACGACTCCCCACTCGAGACTGCGGTTTATCTCAGGGGTCATGTATTATAGATATGCATGATATTATCGCCAATGTTGCGTAATTATTCCAATAGAAAGGGGTCTTTAATTGCCTCGAAGAAAACTTGCTGTAAAGATCGGATGCGAAAAAATTTTAGGTACATAGTTAAAGGCCTCTATTGAAAACAATAGTACATTGTGCATCAAGGGAGGTAAGTACGGAATTACTAACGAGAGTGTTAGAAACCCGACGCCGTAGGTAGGGCTTTTAATGAGTCGAGTTAGTATTCCACTTACCGACCGTGATGCATACAATGTTTTTCATCACACTTGCGGACAAAAAAACAAGTTTCGAGACAAAATATTATTCTATGACGTACTGACATTTCTATTACTTACTCCCTAGGGAATTTCACATTTCTATTACACCCGCTACGCATGCAAGCAATGGTGCGCTTAGACAGCAAGTGTGATGAAAAATTTAACGTTCAAATTTTTGTGTTACGTATTTAAATTTTGTATACAGTATATACTATATTTTAGGGAATTAAACACTTTATGTTCGAAATAAAGCTCTATAATCAAGGTTTTCACAAATTAGTCAATATATTAGCACGGATTACACAAAAGATACGAATTAGCAAACGTTCCGTGAACTCCGCGCTTGACAGAATTTCTAAGTGAGTGGCGTTCCCGCTAAAAAGTGACAGCCTTGACAGGAGCTGTCAGATATGTGCAATACACAGTTAAGACGTGATGAGACTGGACCCGACAATATATAATTAGTATGACTAAATTTCGTAACACAATTGTCACGATCGTGATATCTTTTTGCACCCTAATTCTTATCGTGGATGTCGTAAAAGTCGGCTAAGTGATTGAAGTGTCACTGACCATTTACTTATCGAAGATTGATGATGGGCAGCAGCATCATCAATTCATCACAGTGAACAAACACACTACGACGATCGTCAACCCGATTGTACCAATTGCGATTATGGGGATAGAGAGAGACAGAGCCAAGGCCGTGTGGTGACGGCAGTAAGAATACATTTGTCACCACCCCAACTCCTCCTGCGGGTGTCGTAAGAGTCGACTAAGGGATTGAATTGAAGTGTCACTGACCATTTTTTTGATAACGATTGATGATGGGCAGCAGTGTCATCATAGTGGACACATTACTGCGATCGCCAATCCGCTTGCCCAGCGTGGCGATTATGGGCATTTACCTCCTAATGCGTCTATATGCATAGTAGCATAGTTAATAGGAGAGGCCTACGTCCAGCAGTGGACTATCATAGGATAGGCTGATGATGTGATGTGATGTGATGTGTGAGAGAGACAGAGATCCAGTACCTAACTACCTATGTCCAGTATGCTTACCATGAGCTATCGCCGCCTTATTAACGCATACTTGCTATCTATTCATCCCGTTCGTACTTATTGGTGCGAGCGAGCCGACGAGCTCATGATACGGGTACACTCGTTAAATAACGTAAATAAAGTGCATCTGTATTCGTGGGAACATATGGGTGCGCAGGCGCATGTTATTTGAGCTCGTTTCCGTCCCCACTCAGGACCCTACT
>JALPQI010002935.1:0-88550 GCA_025490895.1 Thaumatotibia leucotreta | reverse complement strand
GATTAATGATGGTGGAAAAAACGAATTAGACATCAGACTTAATTAGTTAACACTTTGAGCGCGGGGAACTCCCGAGGGGAGTTCTCTGTGGGAGATCCATTATCGCTACAAAGCGTAAAAATCACGGGATCGGCTACGAGCGTAGCGCGTAGCACTCGTCCGCTATGAAAGTGTTAATTAAATGAAGGAACAACTAACGTCATAATGCTCATGTAAGACAGATTACACGTATCCGTCTGCCACTCATTTCGTCAACAACACGAGTAACAATCAATCAATAGAGTACCTATAGTATAAGTTAAGAATAGGTATATGTAGATTTGTATCTCCAACGCAACTTTTAATTTCAATAGTTAGAAAAACAGAAGGAATAACTTTTTTTAACCTGTACAATTTAATTTATATACGTAAATTAAATCTAACTAACCTAACATCTAAGATTGGCCCTTGTGACATTGTACCTAGGATGCTATATGGCAATGCTGATGTTTTTTGCGAAGAAGTCGCCAACTGTTCGGTCTTTAGTTACGTCAACCAGACGTTTCGCGAAGGCATGAACTAAAATTTGTCGAACTCAAAAAATAAACAAACCAACAAAGAGTTTGTGAAAATGCCGGCAGCGCTAGTATTGACGAGCGGAAAATTTACTCCCCTAATGCGGCGGGATTTGTAGGTCCGAGTACATTCTCTTCAATGTAAAGAGTGAAAGGCTTTAGCTGGCTCCACTGGGCCTGACCAAATCTGAATTTTCATGAATGGGCTGTACTTGGTTACTTTAAATTTTCTTATACAGCGAATCAAAAGTGCCCAGCGATGTAATTGATAAATTTAAGGAATTAAATTCTGTTATTATGGAACTATTGGTAATAAGGTAACATTATATTTAATTATTTACTAGGTACAAACATTTATTCCATAATCTGTCAGTGCTGACCTCGATAAAGCTGGAATAGCTGCTCAAAGTTAAAGTGCCGTCTAATCTTGGAAGAATTCCAAGCTTGATCTTCGAATTATTAAGACGAACTAATCGAGTATACCTACTTACTTATCAACGTAAAATATCCACTTACATATTTATTATTGATTTAATGCATCGCAAGACGAGAATAAGGGGTCTAATACAACTATCTGAGTTGCCTGTCAGTTCATACATTTTGTCGCTTGCTCCACGACTTATAGTAGGTACCTAATGCACTGTGAGGTGAATCGGAAAAATGATTCCGGTTCGCTACAACCAAATGTCATAACATAATAACAAGATCTTAGAATGTCGCAATGTTAAAACAGATTATTAGTAAAATGTCTAAAATTCCAAAACTACTAATTTTCAATACATCTAAGTCCCAAAATGACATTGGCATATAACATCTAATAGGTATCCGAAATGTACTAGATTTCATAACAGCCAAAATTCAAAATGACAGTTTCTCAGAATACCTAAAATATTATTTACAGTAAGCTAGTATTCTCTGATCTGTGCAGTAAGTATTATATTCCTTCCACTGTGCTGTATTAATTTGAGAAGGAGGTTTAAGTAATTTTATCTACACAAATATCGTTAAGTGCTCTAAACGCGTTCAGAAACAATAGACAATGACCAGCATTACCCACCATCAGAACTTGGCACATACATAAAGTTAACATTATATACGATTTTTCCGGAGGTTATGAGTTTTAAATTTGGAACAGCTGTCAGATTCAAGTGGGGTGTCTATTCTGGTATCTACAGATTTTCAGCCAGTCATCGACACAAAAAGTTAAGGGTCGGATTCCCGATTTTGTCGTTTTAGACCTATTTTCGAACAAAGAATTTGTTAAGCAAATATAACTCTACAAACACATTTTTTACATGAGCTTATTCAGAAAGAACCGGTGCAGAGGCTCCAATTGATATTATATTTTATATTTACATGGATTTCCTAGAAATCGGCTCTAAATTTACCGAAAATTGAAAAAATTGCATATTTTTCGAACACGACGCAATGCATATTTTTCTTTTACGGGCATAAAATATTCATGTTAATTTAAAAGCCAGATAACTGAATTAGTGCATCAGGGCATATTCATATTTTTCCTCATAAAGACAACGGAGAAATTTAATCCTTAATTTAAAATTACGTATATTCTCCATACAAATGGCGACACGAGTCAAAATTCTCTTTTGACTCAGATGGCGCGAGCGCCTCCTCGAGGTCGGACGCACGCCAAATCGCTCCCGTTGACAGCTCTTTTTGACATTGAAAATGACATAAAATCATATACATACACGTCAAGGGATGCCAGTACTCAAAGTGTCTTTAAATAAGTAGGGAAAATCAGAACGAAGAAATTCTTTCGAACCCCATCGTTTATTTGAGTTTCTTGTTATTTTTATGACGGAACACAGGAAAACTATAACAACTGATTCTAAATAAAACTCAATACTACCGAACACGTATAAGTTACATTCGCAAAAATGATTAAAAATGAAAAAAGTTTACGGATACGATTTGGTGTAATGGAGTTTATTTTCTGTACTCTGGCAACAAAATACGTCATTTGAAAACACATGTGACGGCTATAAGTCAAAACGATAGGATGTCAATTTAGTTATAATAATAATAAGAAAGATAGAATATGTTTGTTATGTAATTATATTGGTAGGTATACATATTCAAAGTGATTCGAGTCTTTAATTTAATGGTTGATTTGTGGAATAAAATCTGTGCTCATCGCCACCGCGATTTCTGCGGCCGCGATTTCTTGGTAAGAAAGTATTGTACCCGCATCTTCTCAGTACATTCAATATTGAAAGTAAATTAGTTTTGAAATAAAAACATGAAAAAGGATAAATTCGCGTATATTAACTAATTTTAACCTCTTTCCGACGTTTCGAACACTTTACAGGTTTCGTGGTCTGCGGATGACTGTTTTCATAGTTTTATTTCATGTGTAATCCTCGCGGTAACCGAAGAAAATATTATGTATATTAATTTTTATTTATTATAATAAGTTATACTTACAGTCGTACGCCGTGTGGTTACGGCAGTAAGAATACATTTGTCACCACCCCAACTCCTGCGGGTGTCGTAAGAGTCGACTAAGGGATTAAAGTGTCACTGACCATTCTACAAAATTGATGATGGGCAGCAGCGTCATCCTAGTGGACACATTACTGCGATCGCCAATCCGCTTGCCCAGCGTGGCGATTATGGGTATTTACCTCTTAATGCGTCTATACGCATAGTTAATAGGAGAGGCCTACGTCCAGCAGTGAACTAACATAGGCTGATGATGATACTTACAGTATAACATAAAAACCAGATCCTCGCGAACTACAAAGTGTATCATGGAAACTGCGGCTACGGCACAAAAAATAAGCTGAACTGCATATAAATAAGTTCGGAAACGTAACTTATTGGTTTTTGGTTTGAAACTAGAATGATTTATATATTATACTTATATTCTCTTTCTAGAAATGGCACGTACGCTTTACTGATACTTAAAATATACTGAAGGATTCGCTGAGTGGCACAGGACTCTATCAATACGGACACAAAAGGTATACCTACTAGTTTAAATTCGTAGATTGCAATACATTCCTAGTTATTTATTTGTATTTTCTTTATTCTTGTGTATAATAACAATTGGAATATTAGACAATATGCATAAATTTAACACTGCTGGGTATAAATTTTTCACTTTTGTATATATCTGCTAGCCAAAACTGTCACTCCCCTTAGCAACCTCGTATCGTCAGTATTGAATCGGAACTGAGATAGGTACGAGCTTTATTTCGTGTATGTATTTGTTATTTTTGTTAGTTTTGTTTGTCAACTGGAGAAATATTGGTTGAATATGGACAATATGGTATTAATATGTATCCGTGGAATAAAGTGAGCTTGTAGTGTTTATATTATTTTTGAGAAGTTTAGTAAAAACGCTTATATTTATATACGATATAAAGCGAGCACCACTATTCACCTATTTGCAATTTTTTAAATCCAGCCGCCCTATAGGTACAATTACGACCCGGTTGCTAGGTAACGAAAAAAAAAACAACAGATGTCACGGTTTGAAATATAACGTATTACGTACGTTTTATGTATATTTTTTCTTCTTGTTGATTATACTTTAAATATAATAAAATAAATCTTACAATAATGTGGTGAGTGTAAACATCGGTTCCGATCCCTCAGTTAAATTTATTCGTATGACATTTAGAGTTTTAATACTAGTCGTTTATAGTGTACCATTTAGATTTTTATCCACTGAACTGAGACAATTTCTCTCATTTTCTGAGATGTTACTTTTAGTAGATAAACGTTTCACATATTACTGGTTGTTTCAGAGTCTATATTAAGCAGGACGTAAAGAGTGGTAACGCTGGATGCAGGTCGCATCTAACCGGTACATGTGGAGGTCCAGAGGGGAGGCCTATGTTCAGCAGTGGACGTCTTATGGCTGAGATGATGATGATGATGAAAGAGTGGTAAAGTGGTGGTAAGTAATCTTTAAATTTTTTTATATATAAGTAAGTAGTATTTACTGATACATAGTTTATGTACCTACACAAATACCGTATGGTGACGGCAGTAAGAATACATTTGTCACCACCCCAATTCTTCCCGCGGGTGTCACAAAAGTCGAAAAAGGGATTGAAGTGGCGATTTACATTTACCTCCTAATGCATCCATACGCATAAGTAATAGGAGAGGCCTTTGTCTAGCAGTGTATTGATATAGGTTGTTGATGATGACGATGATGTTGATGGTGATGTTGTTGCACACATAAAACCGTTTTGAGATTTTTCAACCTAACCATCCATTCAAATCATTCATTTTCCTTCAAAAAGTGATAATTCCTTACTTAGGGAAGTGGAACTGCCGATGAAGGCTAGAACGGAACTTCGGAACACTTTGGTGTTTTGTATGTATGTGTTATGCATTTTAAGCAATGAAGATGGTCGTGTAAGTTATTGTCAAATACGAGTTTTGATGGGGTGTTTCCTTAGGAAACGGGGGACTTCATCAAACCTTAGGATACTGTATTATCATTTACACATCAAGCATTTTCATTTATGCGCTGTAATGTGAGTAGGTGGAACTGCTGATAAAGACCAGAACGGAACTCCTTAACGACACGTGTTTCACTTTTGGCAGATATTTCTGATTGATTGTGTAAGTTATGGAGCATGTTTTTGACAAAGACCAGGTTAAATGGTAGGTCCCTTAATCGTTAAGAAATTAAGGGAACGGATAAATGTAGAGTATTTATGTAAGCTACTCTTTAAAAGAGGTTTCATACTATTGTACCTTTTTAGGGTTCCGTAGTACACTACCCTTATAGTTTTGCTCTGTCCGTCTGTCTGTCCGCAGCATAGCTCAGTGGCCGTTAGTACTAGAAATCTGCAATTTGGTACAGATATACATATTTAATTATGCCGACAAAGTGGTAAAATAAACATTAGAAAAAAGCTGGTGAAGTGTGAATGATTTTTTTATTTGCTGTAATCTTATAGTGTGGAATATCGTTGAAGAGGTCTTTTATAAAAAAATAAGGGATTTTCAAACAAAGTTTTTTTCTAAAGTCAATATTTTCAGAGATATCCGAAAAACTACGGAACCCTAGCATGGGCCGACATGCTCTTGGCCGGTTTTTTATTACCTCAGGAGCTGCTAATATACAGGTTGTTCTAAAGTTAAAAAAAAGGAGTGTGGATTACTATGTGGATAACAAGATTTAATCATATCACGTCATCAGACCAGTCGCAGTCGTTGTCGTCAGTGGCAGAAGGATAACGAAGGCTGTCATGAACTGCTCCTTGGTGAACCGAGGGAATTCCTGTTCTTAATAGTAATGGTGCGTTTAAACCAAAAGAGCATTCGCTATTCTAGCGCCCGTTCTACGAAATCAACCAATCACGTTTTGTGTACCGATCGAATTTCGTAGAGTGGGAGGTTAGAACAGCGAATGCTCTTTTAGTTTGAACGCACCTTTACGCAAAAATGATGTAGGTACCTTACATAAATTTTGATGTTTTTATTTAACCTTGTGCCTACATTAGGTACCTAGGATACATGTAGGTAAGAGGTAACTAAACTTCCGTGTTGCATATTGCACAAACAAAGTACCTAATAATAATGTTGCTTTTTTTCGGTAGGTACTATGTTTTGATCATAGCACGAGCAAATACTCGTACACGTTTATGTGACGTAGGTAACTTCAAAAATGGTAAATTACAAACATATTCTTGTAAATTCGACATTATATTGCGTATTTTATACATCGGTAAAAATAAATGTAAACAATTATATAACTCAACTTATTGTTCATTTGAATTACAATGTCAAACTTCGTGTGTAAGCTGTTTTTTCTGGTAAGATAAGAGTGCAAAGGTGGGATCCTAATTTATTTTAATTTAGAAACTTGAAACTTTAATATTAATAAGGTATTTTACAAGGGTACAAGAAATGTAATTTAATCATTTCTTAAAGGTTTAAAGGGGATTAGAATTTTTATTGGGTTGAAGTTTAACTTAAAGCTATAATAATCCCTATAAAAGCATTCTATAACAAGGGGATGCAAATTTACAATTGGATACCTAAAACATTGTAGGCGATTTACTAAGTAAAATACGAAAAAAGCAATAATATATCAGAGAGTAGGGAATTTTTATGATTGAGAGGGTTAAGTAGGGCTGTAGATTTTGTGTAAGGAGACTAAGGTAGATTATAAATTTAGTGTAAATTACTAGGGCTAGAAAGATGGCATTTTTACAGAAGGTTACTTATATAATTATTTGTATACAAAATAAGAAACCATTTTATAAAATTTAAACCCTAAAGTGGTTAAAAGGTAGTTGTAAGTTTGTATGGAAATAGTGTGATTTGAAAGATAGCGACTTGATACGTCGTATTCCAATTCCAACTGCTGATTAAAAAATAAGACAATCGATTTCAGTTTTTTTTTAATATTTATCCCTTTTAACACTTTCGACGCCGGTGACAGTGTTCATCGTCATACAAGTGTACAAAAAAAAATTCTTTGAACCGAAACTTTGTCTGAAGAGTATATTTTTAAGATAAAATTAAGGGGTGCCTGTCGTGTTGTATAACGTCGATTGTCCTAAAATTTTTTGGCCGAGAATGTTTGGCATAGTGTTAAATGGCATACTCGTTTAGCCTACTTTATTTTGCGCATACACATTTAAAACACCTACACTGTATTTATCCTAATATTGATTACTCGAACGTCGAATTACCTAAAGCTTAATAATCATAATGTTCATTGTGATTGATATTGTTTTTCTTACTGCTCAACTGTCAATTTTCTTTGCGCCTACAATTGTTATGTCTGAAATTTCATTGAGGAAAGCATATTAACAATATGGTGAATGGTTTAAAATAATGTTCAAGTAATAAGCCAGCGTAAAACCGACTTGGAATGGTTAGGTTTCTAGGATAGGGCGGAGTGAAAGGCGTAGTCTACAAAATACTTAAGTATTTTTAATCAATTGTTTACCCATCCTCATTCTTGTAAACCCGAAAAAGGGGCGACGGGAGAGCGAAGCGCCCCACAAGGGGGGCTCAGGGGTGAAGCCCCCTGTATTAGAAAATAATGAATCTGTACCTCCCCTACTCTAACTTGGATAGGTTCGTTAGGCACCTTTTATCCCTTAGATCAGGAATAGAAGTCCCGCGCAGCGGGGCTTCGTCGACCGGTTCCTAGGTCCGTATCGGTACTCATGACTAAAATTCTTTGGACAACAGGGTTGGGTGGTTTAAGGGAGGGTTAAGTTTAAGGAAAATATTTTTTTAAAGGTAGTTAGTTTTAGTACATTAAATAGTAGGATCATCACAACTATGCACAATTATTATTCGATACATACACATTAGACACGAAAATCATTAGGACAAACGATAGTTAGGAACAACCAATTTAGGATCAACAATTTCGGCAACACAAAAATATGTGCAACAATGTTTAGGCTATTCATTTTTCGGCGTAAAGTTGGTATGCGACAAATTTTTTGAAATAAAAAAATTATGCCACCCGATATAGACCCAAAATTAATTCCAACCTTTTTAGGGTTCCGTGGTAAACGAGGAACCCTTATAGTTTCGCCATGTCCGTCTGTCCGTCCGTCTGTCCGCAGCATAGCTCATAGGCCGTTAGTATAACAAATTTGCGATTTGGTACAGGTATACCTATACCTACATATCAGTCACACCAAAAAAGAGAAATTCGGGTTACAAAAGACAGATTTTTTTGTAAGTTAACGTTTTCGTAATTAACCACTAAACACAAAAAAAAAATTCTTGCCCCAGGGTCCGCTGGATGCGGATAACGCAGGATCGCTCATTGTGGCAATCTTTGGGAGAGGCCTATGTTCAGCAGTGGAGTGTCTTTCGGCTGATATGATGATGATGATGGATGATGATGATGACATTACGATACAGGTGTGAAATAATCACAAAATTAAAAATTAAAAAAACCGACTTCAACCGGTTTCTCCAAGATTCCCGATTTGTTTCCATCATTGGTTTCCTCAAATCCTACTTTCTGAATGCAAATTCTTGTAAATGAATGAAAATTACCAAAAGCGCCATACATGTACCTAGAACAATTGAAGAGATCCCTCGATTTCTCCAAGATCCCATCATCAGACCACAACTTGGTGCCAACGGGACCATCTCGGGGTAATACACGTTCGATCACAAAAAGAAATTTTAAAATCGGTTCACTATTCTCGGAGATATCGGGTAACATACATACAACAACAAAAAAAAAATCAGTCGAATTGAGAACCTCCTCCTTGAAGACGGTTAAAAAGTAAAGGTTGGCGATAAAAGAAAACACGACTGAAAGGAATGTTTTAAATCGACACGAGATTTTAGGGTTCCGTAGTAAACTAGGAACCCTTATACTTTCGCTACGTCCGTCTGTTTGTCTGTCCGCAGCATAACTGAGTGACCGTTAGAATTAGAAATTTGCAACTTTGTATAGTGTACATATTAATCAGGCCGATAAATTGATAGAATAATATACAAGGTGATCCTATTAACTATGCGTATTGGAGTTTGGACATTAGGAGGTAAATGCCCATAATCACCACGCTGGCAAAAGGGTTGGCGATCGCAGTAATTTGTCCACTGTGACGATGCTGTGCTGCTGCTGCTCATCATCAATCTTCTGTAAAGAAATAGTTATTTGTTGTACAAGGGTGCAAAGCTGTATTTTACCCGCGAGCATGAAATTGAAACACGAGCAAGCGAAAGGGTTCCATAGTTTTAAAATAGAAACCTGAGCGTAGCAACGAGAACGAGAAGAACGAGAGCTTACGAGAAGTAAAATACATTTGCACTCGTGTGTAACACAAAACTTTTCCCCTCACTATAGCGAGGAACAGGAGGTTTCTGATTTGAAAGAAAAAAATTGAGGTAGCAGAAGTGCTGAACCACCAGTTTTCTTTTTTATCTTTTAATTTCCAAGTTTTGCCAATTCAAAGTTAAGAGTGGGGTCAAATTCCTGCTTGTACAAAATCCGACCTAATTTTTTTTCTACGAGAGGTAACGAAATAATTATTACTTTGTCAATATATTTTGTAAACGCAGTTAGAAATACGTGGTTAATTTTTTTCGGTTCATTAACAGGCATGGTGTATACATATACAGTCAATTTCAATCGCCTGGATTTAATTCAACATTTTCTCATTGAATTCATAGGCATTTAAAAGTTTAAGATCATATTTATATTTTAATCTGCATAAATATAACAAGAGAAAGAATGCACTAGATAAGCAGTTTAAGAAATCGTATTTCGGAAAATAGGCAAAATAACAAAACTTTTTTTTCGAAATCTAATTAAAGAAGATATCATCTATAATTTATGATTAAAACAAAAAAAATATCTTATCTTCCACACTGATTTTTGTAGAGTCAAACATGAGCATTTTCGAAAGTCTCAATTTTCATTTATATTTTTCTATTACAAGTAGTTCCTCTAGCACATTTATATTTATTTTACAAGATGAACACGGCAAGTAATTATTTCGTTACCTTTTATATAAAAAAAGTTATGCCTGTTTTTCCACAAGCACGAATTCAATGACCCCACTCTGAATTTTGAAAGGGCAAAACTTGTAAACTAAAAGATATAAAAGAAAACTGATGGTGGTTCAGCACTTCTGCCACCATGAAGTATATCCTCAATTTTTTTCATTCAAATCAGAAACCATGCAGCACACTCGATTTGTTGACTTCATTTGGAATGACCCTTTACTATTATTTCGTTCGGTTGGTTGGTCTTTCTTGAGTGAAGTCTTTTGATTTCTTATGATTTTTTTAACACTTTTTTCCTAAGTTTTCAGCTTTGTTCAAGTGGGGAACAAAAGAAATAAACGAACACTGACGTCGTCTATACCAAGAAAGAAAATAAGGTATGTGCGTTGCAACCCGCAAATGATAGGTATATAAACCCCTAATATTGCCATTTGCAAGTATAAGTATTATTTTTTTATATATAATATATAGACAGGGTGGAAATTATTTTTGGGTCAGTGAGGGCAGCTACCAGATCCAGAGTAGCTCCGCGAATATGGTCTTATAAGACCTTCCTCGATTTTAAATTAATGAAAATTGGCGTTTACTGATTTTGGAAAAAACATACAGGTTGCGAGAAAATTGACATTTTTGATAAACTTTTTTTAATGCCAATCGATCCTGTTTCTGTTCAGGATCAAAAGCTTGTATGGGAGCAAAAAAAATTTAATGGCTAGAAAAGCCGCAAATCGAGATAATGAATATAGCTAATGTTTCCACACAGTAGGTATTATTGTCATTTAGCATAGGAGGACTAATTATCGTGACAGATGATGCAATTAAACTTTCACTTTTTTTCCATAGTAAATGTATAAAAACAGTTTTCTTGAAATTTTGGCTTTTTTATACATTGCTATAAGTTGACCCCTAAGAAACTATTGGTACTGGATACAAATGAAATCGAATGACATAAAAAAATTAAGCGTGAAAAAAATATTTTATAACATTCATACAATTTGTATGGGAATATTGGGAATTTTAAATCTCGATTTGCGGCTTTTCTAGCCGAAAACTTTTTTTTGGGTCTATACAAGCTTTTGATCCTGAAAATAAACAGGATCGATTTTTTTTCTAGCCTGTAGACGTGTCCCACTGCTGGGCAAATGCCTCTCCCTCAGATCTCCACAGCTCCCGGTTCAGTGCCAAGTCTGGCTAATTGTTGGCGAAGGCGTCCAAGTCGTCCCGCCATCTCCGCCTAGGCCTGCCTCGTCCCCGCCTAGTTTGCGGCATCCACTTGGTGGCTGTAATAACCCACCTTTCTGGATGCATGCGGTAGACGTGGTCGGCCCAATCCCACTTTAGCCTGGCAGTCTTTTCACCACGTCAGCTATGCGTGTTTTGGAGCGCAGCGTAGTGTTCCAGATCCATCGTCGTTACACCTAAAATGCTGCGCTCCATTGCTCGCTGCCAGACCTTCAATTTGGACGTATGACTTTCGGTGAGTGACCATGTTTGGGCACCGTAGGTTAGGACGGGCAGGATCACAGACAACATAATCTAAAGACGTAGCTTTGACAATTATTTCATTTAAACCGATGCTGCCAAAAATGCTGAGGTGCGGGCGGCGTAACTTGAGCTAACTGTGTTGTGATTTGTCGTTTCAAGGTCAATGAGGTGTAAAACAAAAATGTCCGCCGGTCGCTAGTGATTTCCGAATTTCGATAAAAGTATCGATGGTTACAATGTCTATCGCTTCGACAATTCGATATTTGTCAGTGACTTACCAACAAAACCGTAAATCCATATCCGTACTAATGCATACTTACCATAATGCGAAAGTATGTCTGTCAGTTTACTGAGTCTACACGCTTAAGTCGCTGAACCAATTTAGATGAAATTTTGAATGGAGATTATTTAAGACCCGGGAAAGGATATACGATATTTCATTCATCATCATCATTATCATCATCATCCCCGCAGATGAAGATATATTATGATACTAGCATATGATGCTAGCTTGAAATGCATTTTATATAAAAAAAATATATCTGTCTGCTGTGTCTTCATCTAAACATTTAAACCGGTTTAGATGAAATTTGGAATGGAGATAGTTTAAGACCCGGGAAAGGACAAAGGATAGTTATTTTATCATCATCATCCACGCAGACAAAGTTGCGGTCAAATATTAATATTACAATATATCTTTTCTAAGACAATAAATAAAACAATTTTATAAAATATACTTTTATTTGTACAATCATTAACTCGTAGTTACAAAGTTACCAAAAAACTACCATTAAAATACGTTGTATATAAAATTCGTATATTATTCGTTTTTATTAATTTGAAATATTCCGGTTTAAAGTGTCGAGAACATATCACACTGTTAGGAGCAGGAAACCAATCATGTGACCGTTTTGTAGCATTCATCCACATTTCTTTCATGTTTGGGCATTTAGAGAAGATACACAATATTTTTTAACATAATAGTATTTTTGAAAATTATACTTCTACACTTTACACTAAACCAGAATTTATTTGAGGATAATTGAATATAGTCGTAATATCTTATCGATAGTAAACAGACTGCAGGCATAGACATCACTAGTTCGGATATGGAGACTCCACCGCAGAGTCTGTTGCTTGGTACGATTGAGAATAAAGATTTTAATTTATCTTTAGTTACCTTATCGATAGTAAACAAACATACTCTACGGTCATCCCTAGTTCAGACGGCCTACCTGCTCGTTACGCTAGACAAGGAGGGAGTTATACTTCGTGTAAAGTGTTAGAAAGAGACTTTGTAAAAAGACATCAACGAGTGCACTAGATTTTATGCTAAACTATTTTTAATTTTAATTGAAATTTATAAAAAATTGCTCACTTGTGAAACGAAATACCATCTTTTTGCACACTAGATGTTTTTGTATTCTTGCCACACAATTTCACGCAACAGTAATGCATTTTGCATGACGTAAATCACGTTAAAACTTTCGTAATTATCTCATGAACGCCGGCCGCAGACTGAAGTTAGCAATGGAGGCGTGGCTCTAATATGGAGTGAATTCACCGTATGCGTGACAGAGGGGGTCGCCCGGCTATGCTACGTCTTGAGGTTATGTTGTCTGTGGGCAGGATACACATGTCGACTAGTTTGCGCTTCAGTGACATTGGAAGGTCACCCTTTATTAGCTCTTTCATGGACCAGTAGCTCTTCCAGGCATTTTTAACACGGCGTTAAACTTCCTTGCTGAAAGAGACTAGCTGGCCCAAGTACGTATAGATATACTCATCGACATAATGTATCGTCTGCCCGTCTATCTCGACCCTACGTTTCGTGCTGTTAGTCATCGCCTGAGTCTTTGTGCGATTCATATGAAGTCCAACTTGAAGGCTTGCGTTGTTCAGGTCTTGGAGCATTAACTGGATCGATTGGTATAAAAAAAGTTTGTCAAATATGCCAATTTTCTCGCACCCTGTATGTTTTTTACAAAATCTTTAATTGCCAATTTTCATTAATTTAAAATCGAAGGAAGGTTTTATAAGACCATTTTCGCGTAGCTACTCTGGATCTGGTAGCTGTCCTTACTGACCCAAAAATAATTTCCACCCTGTATGTGTGTAAACAATAGATAAGTGCGAAAAAATTGTCATTTTTGAAAAACTTTTTTTTATGCCAATCGATTCTGTTTCTGTTCAAGATCAACAAAAAATCTACTTGGATTTTTCTCTACTCTTATAGTATGTTAAAAAGACGCGGAAGATGAACTAAAAAAAATGTACTTCGTTTTTGGCGGAATTACCCCTGAAGCCAGATCTCCTATTCTAGTAGTACTTACAGTTTGAGAGTAAATCGTCTATGACAGACGGCCATAACGAATCTATAAGGTTTCCGTTTTTGTCATTTTGGCTATGGACACTTTAAATCGTCCTATTGAATTTTTTAAATGAATTATAGAATTAATGGACGATTTATTGTTTTAGAGTAAGCGATCCTACTAATGAAACGCAGTCAACGAGTCTACCCCATTAAATGAGGCAACGGAATTCCTCTGGCAAATGAAACCGCCTCAGACAATGTGTAAGGACAGCTTTCTGCTAGTCATCGATTTCTAAGAATGAACCGAACAAAACTACAATAAGATGTAATAATACTCATACAGTATATTATGATCATCCTCCAACTCATCAAAGCCGCACTATTACACCTTACAGTAGTTTTGTCACCAAAGGCATACTTACTAAAGTTAAACTCAATTGGGCCTATTGATACCTTTCAATTCTTCATCAGGTCAGGTTCATCTATTGTATTGTTATCGAAGTTAAGTAAGCATACTTCTCCTCTCACCACAATCGGCCCACCAAAATCTGGTTCAATTAATCATTGCAATATTTGTAAGCATACGTATGTACATAACGTAGGCACAGCTGGGCATTTTCGCGAGAAGAGATCCAAAAAAAATTTAGTTTAAGGTAGGTAAATTTAATGTTTTTCCTACTCAGAATAACGAGTTCTTTCAATCTAGAAGAAAAAAAGTACAAGAAAAAAAATGGTCCCACATTTTTCATACATTTTACACTTTGAGGATTTAGTAATGGAGTCGGCTTCATATCGTTTCCCCTCTGCCAAAGACTTTGGCCAAGAATTTGTACATTGACCAAACCTGTTTATAAAAACTATTTCATTAATCGATTCTTCGCAGTCTTGTAATCGTTATGTACCCGTAACAAGCTCCGTCAAAATGTCTGTATGTGCTATGTATGGATTCAAAACTCGTTCAAATACATCATGTATACAAAATATGCGATACTATTTCATATCTTGCCTTTATTTGTTTATATTACAACATTTTATTACATAAAATTGTTCAAGAAAATCAAGTACCAGCGAATCGATAGCAAAATCGGTTTCAAAAATATCGCACACAATTCGTATTTTCATTTTTGACTGATGGAGAAAGTTTGACATTTATTGTATTCTCGTATTTAAGGTTAATAAGGTCTACCCATCTTTAAATTTTGTAGGAAATATCAGACTTAGTGAATCAAGTAAGACAGAAGACTCTGCCTTGGTCTAATGTTAAGCTTATATGTAAGCCAATAAGGTTGAATATTTATTGCGCTTATTTGGAATACGTATTACGCGCGAAAATACATAGTGATGTGAACGTTACTCTTTATGACACAATGTCGAGAGTAGGTATAAAATGTCGAGATACGGACACTTGTGTTTACGTATATTAGTGTTCTCACAGTAAGTAAATAAAAACACAGTCTTATCGAATTCAATAACTTCATTTTTACAAGTGCTACTTAACGCTAGTTGGACCTATATTATAAATTGTATTTAGGTACTTACTAAAATATCACTAAGGAATATCAATATCACCGGCCTTATTGCAAAATCTTGTATGTATACGCACCTACGCACCTTGTACCTACGTACTTGTATTCAAATTGTATTCTTACGAGTATTCACAATTAAGCCTCAGTGAGTTTTACCCCAGTTAACTAAAACTTTCTTACTACAACAAAATAAATAATACTCGTATGTACACTCGTATGGACATACATTGTTTTCTTTCACAACCGCTAATTAATATTATAATTGATTTACGGATTTCGAAATGCACGTGATTGACCAAGACTTTCCTTACAGTTACAGCCTTCGTAGTCAAAGATCGCGATAAACGAAAACATAATCAATTGAAGTAGGTTAATGGCAAGACATTCAGGCGGTTTTGTATTAAAATTGGTTGATTAATTAATAACTGTTACTAATTGTCTGTTTACTTTTATTTAAATACTCAAAACAACAATATATAGTACCAAGGTGCACGTCAATCTATGACGTTTAGAAAAATATATCGATACGATAATCTTCAGACACTTGAAAGCCATATTAATCGGTTCGATTACACCTACGTCGATAGTTTGAAATTGTGTCCGCATAGAAATTTTACTGTATTAGTGTGATAATTTAACTTAGTGTTGTGGTATTGTTTAAGTGTGCGTGAGTAGTAACGAGAAGAAGAAATGCATTTGTAGTTAGATCGTTTACATGTGTGCTACCTCGTCCCCCTCGGAAATTGGCAGAATGTTTTGTTAGGAAAGTTATAGCGATACCGTCTCCCCATACTAAATCCTCAAAGATTTTACATGCTCTCCACTTTGTAACCGCTGTACAAAGTGTTTGAAAAACGGTTACGTAACAGAAACAAAAAGTTGGGACACTTTTTTTCTTCTAGTAGGATCGAAAGAGCTCGTGATTCTGAGCAGGAAAAACATAAAATTTACCTGTTTCAGAAAAATAAGTTTTTGAATCTCTTCTCGCGAAAATGCCCAGCTACTAACGTCGGTATGTGATTTTTTTTGATTTTTGGATTTTAACGCCATTTTAAACCTTTCTAGAAGACTATCTATAATAGTTCAGGATTTATGAATTTTATCATCATATCATCATCATCAGCCTATGATAGTCTACTGCTGGACTTAGGCCTCTCCTTTTAATTACGCGTGTGGACGGATTAGGAGGTAAATGCCTATAGTCGCCACGCTGGGCAAGCGGATTGGCGATCGCAGTAATGTTTCCACTATGATGACGCTGCTGCCCATCATCAATCTTTTATCAAATAATGGTCAGTGACACTTCAATCCCTTAGTCGACTCTTACGACACCCGCAGGAGGAGTTCGGGTGGTGACAAATGTATTCTTACTGCTGTCACCACACGGCCAATGAATTTTAGCTATGTGATATCATACATTAGCGGGTTCGAATCCCGGTTTAACCATGAAATAATTCAAAATGCAATTCAACTTGTTTTTGTAAATCGAAATAATGTCTTCTTTCAGTAAGATGTTCCTTTACAATAATTAAGGTATTTTTTTCTCCGACGTCGCGATATTTTTTTTCCGTACAATTGTTTTTCAAAAAAAAAATTAATGCTGTTTTATTCAGTTTTAAACATAAAAGGAATCTTCTTTCAGTAAAATATGCTATCTATGATATTTAAGGTACTTTCCCTCCATATGGCATCGCCGTGGGACGCCCTGTATAATAGATCAGTACATACGAGTACCAGGCTGCTCGCGAGCATTGCGAGTTGCGACATATTTTAATGTTGTATTCCTAGCCATATTTAGAGTCTTTAATGTTATATGAAATTTCCTGGATTCGGCTTGGATTAGAGATAATCAACCCTTTTTCGAATAAGTTCGAGTTGTGATAATACTGATAATAAATACTCAAATATTTAATGCCTTCGCTGGGATTTAAACCCGGATCCTCCAGCATCGTAAGCACATTCACTACTAAGTAGGCTACGGAGAAGGCTGACTAATAATATAACTTATCTAACTTTTTTATTATAGGAACCAGGAGTTGCCAGAGGAAGAGCATGAATTTATTATAGAGAAAGGTACTAGTCATGTAAATAGTCCAATTACAGGGCGACGGATAATTAATGTACAACATTTTCTGGATCAATTAGCTAAGATCAATGATCATGGCCCATCATTTGGATGTATTTTTTCTTGTGTGAAAATTAAATCTGAAAAATGAAAGGGACTGCACTCGAAATTTAATTTTCGGTGTGAAATGTGCAAGAGAAATTTAATGTCAGTTCTGATGAACGCTGCGATGATAGTATGGATGTAAACCATAAAGCTGTTTCAGCTATGGGCTCATGCATAAATCATGTGAGGTTTTTTCGGCTACTTTTTGACCCCCCCCCCCTCCCCCATGGTGATGTTTGGCGAGTTTATTGGAATCCGAAATCCACAATATTTCTTAGTTTGTTCATCGTCGAAAAATACACGAGAGGTCTCCTTGTACCCCCCCTCCCCTAACGTGATCTTTCGTGATGTTTTCTTGGACCCCTCCCCCCCTATAGGACCTCGCATGATTTATGCACAAGCTCTATGATGTCTATGGGATCAGGATTTTCTCATTAGGAAGTGCTTACTTCTAAATTTAAAATGGCTGGCCTTACTCCTAAATTATATTTGGCAACTCAAAACACAGTTTGTGAGTGGTGAGAAAGAGTAGCAGCATATTGTATGGCCGATGCCGCCAAAAAAAAAACAGACTGCAATATCTCAACGAAACGTTATTTTTTAAGTAATTTTTTTAAGTAGGTATAGGTGAAAAACTTAAGAAAGTCACCTGTTGTACGTGTGAGTGACGTATTCGAATAGAGAACACATATTTGAAATTAGTAACACAAACAAAACAAATGCCTATTCGAACACGTCACTCACACATACAACAGGTGACTTTATTAAGTTTTTCACCTATATTAACACTACGATGTACCTATATAAAGTTAAATATCCCATATACCACAGAAAAAATATCGAAGCTTACCAACGCCAGAGGTCTAATTTGAACCCAACGTCCTCAGCTTTCGTGGCTGATGCTTAAACCACTGGAGTGGCCGAGTGGTATAGGCAATAGCCGCAAAACTAAGGACGAGGCTCCAAATCCCACCTCTGGCGTTGATAAACTACGATATTGTTTATTTAGTACCTATATTATGACATCAAATATTTAAATTAGTGAATGTAATCATTTTTTTAGGATCTATTTTTTTCTTTTAACTGTAATTCTTCAATTTACAGTTGTAATTGTGTATAATAAATAATAAAAGTCTTAATGTTTTACCTATGTGCATTTTTATTTTTATAATGAATGCAATTTA
Source organism: Thaumatotibia leucotreta (assembly GCA_025490895.1). Lineage (NCBI taxonomy): Eukaryota > Metazoa > Arthropoda > Insecta > Lepidoptera > Tortricidae > Thaumatotibia > Thaumatotibia leucotreta. Next base: position 69,828 of record JALPQI010002935.1, on the reverse strand, counting down.
ATTTAGTATAATAAGCTCCCTAAAACCTGATAACTGCTGGTAAGTCACATAATAATTATACAGATGTAATTCATAATTCCATTCATTTGGCTTTTCACGGAAACTACTTCACCAAACATTACACCGAAGCGAATTCTGTAAATGTCAAATTAGTATGGACTCGCAAATGTGCGTCGTTGGCACTGTGCATGTGCAATCGTTGGTGGACTCTTGTGCGTTTGACGCACACAGCAGTGGGAAAGTTGAATGTCTACGAAAAGCTGGTGGTAGTGAATACTTAGGGCCTATATTTAACAATATCGTGTTCCGAAAAGCGATCAGAAAAAATAGTTTTTTTTTTTAATTATAGTGGACAACAAGACGTGGGCTTTCCTTACCAGTTGGTCAAACAGGCATACTCTCGAACCAAGTCAATTTTGTTCTTGCGCGGATTTTTTTCTCTTACTATTTCCTAATCAGAATACGATGCTGTACAGTCGCCATCTGATATAGCAGAGCGGCCAGGGTACTCATAAATATCTGAGCAGGCCTCTATTGGCATGCTCAGATATTTTTGAGTGCCGTGTGGTCGCTCAGATATATCTGATGTGGACTGTAACAAATTGATTGATCTGTATTGAAAATCAATTTTCAGTACAGATTTTTGCCGCACTAGTGCGAGAACTATTATATACCTATAAAAATATTTTTCGTCACACTTGCTGTCTAAGCGCGCCATTTCTTGCGCGCGTAGCGGGAGTCATAGAAAAGTGAAATTCCCTAGGGAGTAATAGAAATGTCAGTACGTCATTTAATAATATTATGAAATGAAATGAAATGAAAAATGTTTATTTGATGCTAAAAATAGATATTATGTCTTAAAACTTATTTTTTGGTTGGCAAGTGTGATGAAAAACATTGTATGCATCACGGTCGGTAAGCGGAATACTAACTCGAGTCATAAAAGCCCTCCGCCTAATGGCGTCGGGCTTCTAACACTCTTGTTAGTAATTCCGTACTTACCTCCCTTGATGCACAATGTACTATTACACGCATTGGTTACAAGCCCGATATATTAAATCTGTCTTTTGCATTGCATTGAGACGACTCGAAAAGACAAGGATAGTCTTATAAAATCTATCCCTCTCTATCTTTTTTACCATCTAGTACTTTGACAAGTGTAATTATTCAAAAGAGGTAGTAATAAATTACAAACTCGGCCGCTTTCATTAAAAAAATCACCAAGGGTCAATGACCCCGCTCGGTAAAATGAGGTAGTGTGCGTGAAGTGCGCGTGTGTGCGAAATGGGGAAATTTGACAGAATCTCAGAAATTTCCCACATCTATCCGACCCTTAATTCAGTATGTTTTTTAGTTATGTACAATCGGACTATATTTTCATATCGAGTGACACAAGATTAGGGACATCACTCGATTGTCTATGATTTAAAAAAAATTACAGAGATTCAAATCGCTGCCATTCCGAGCAGCTGTCTTTTGTTTGTGGGCTTACTACTACAAGTGAACAATTGTGAAAAAAATTGAATACTTTGTGATAATACTGATAATGAGTGGCAGTGACTCGGATAACGATATGAGCACTCCGCCGGACATATTCAATGCAGCTATGACCGCAACTAACAACCTGTTGCCGCAAAAGTAGAGAGCCAAGTATGAGAAAGCTTTGTTTCTGAACGCATTTTAGAGCACTTATGATATGTGTGTAGATAAAGTAGTGTATGCAACTATACGTAATCAGGCATTACAACACTCGTGTGATGCTATTATGAAACTCACCTTCAGTTCGTTTCATAAACCCACACTCGAGTTGTAATGCCCTTCATTACGTACGGTTGCATAAACTACTATCAAGTTTTAGACTATATGACTAATCTGTTTTGGGATTTTGACGTTTTAGTAATTATAATGGTAATATGATATTTGGTTGTAGCCACAGAGCATGGACCTCTTTAGTGTGTAACCTTAGAGATAGAGGCGGCCTTGGCTGGCATTTTCATAGAAATCGACCGTGTCAGGTAATTTTGACATGTTAATGTAAATAGTGTTGTGGTATGGCTCGATATTTTTATCGATAGATTAAAACCAACAGTTATTTGACTAAAAATGTTACTTGAAAAAAGCTATTCAAACATTCTCATTTTTAAAATCTCACTAAAATGATGTCGTTAGGAATGATATAAAAACAGTAAAATTTATACATCTATTTAAATTTATATTTACAATAGGTACCTACTTACATTAAGTTGTTAGCTTTAAGGTTAAAGTTAAACAACAAGTGTTAAGGGTAAGGTTAGACAGAGCTTAAACAACAGGCGGTCTTAAGACGGCCTGTTGTTTAACCTCTGTCTAGTTATATATGTTACCTTTGCATGCATTGGTTTGTTTGTTCAAGGTGTGCAAACTATATCTACTTATATTACGTTATAAAACGCTAAAAGAAAATTGTAACTATAAATGAGAACTAAAATTAAACGATCAACTGTAAGGAGTTTAGATGATTAGGTAATTTAGGTATTATATATGAGGACAGATTAACTAGATGTATAAATGTATAAAGATATTTTTAAATTCGTAAATTGTACCGTTTTACGTTTTCTTGAAAGATTATATATCAATAGATGGGTTACTTGGGACAATATATAGGAAACGTCCGTAACTCGGGAACAAATTTTGAATTTCTACTAACACCGTTTAGTTGTAAGAGTTTACATAGACTATCGATAACAAATTCAGTGTCGTGTCTCTTCACTATGTCTCTCGCCCATACTAATTTTATATTAAATTTAATATAACTTTTTTTACTTACCTGTGATAGGAAACGTTTGAATTTTGTTTATTAACGTACGTAGACTGGTTCCTGCACCAGATTACAGATCAATGTGGCATTCTTGGTATATTTTTATAGTTTATATACCCATGACGTCCCGAGAGGTACTGACAGCACATATGCGTAAAACGCATATGCGCGGCACGGGTTTTGTCTGTCACGCCGTCTCTCTATAGGCGCCCTAAGAGTTCCAACCTCCTTGGTTGTAGCGAACCGGAATCGGAAAAAGGTGCTAATACGTCATCAGACTTGCTGAAGATTATTTATGCGTAATGACTTTATACGAATGATTTGGATGCCAGTAGGTATTTAGTTGAGAAGTAAATAGTTTAGCACATAACTGCAATTTGTGTATAAAATTATTTCAATGTGTTTTTTGGAAATTGCGTTGTCGGCCACAATACAATACATTTCCTGGCAATAAATTAATTTCCCTTTATCTCACCATAATAACATGTTTTATCCCGACGTTCGAGCCATATATACGGAAATGTTGCTATTAGTTTTTCCCATAGGTTATTCAAGTTAAATTGCGTAAGTTTGTCCCCAAATCTGTAAGAAGGACAGCGTGAGGACGGGCGGCGGGCGGCGGGTAACCGCACAAGTTTTGAATGCTTTCATTCAAACTTGCCGTTGTGTTCGGAACGACTATGAATGGCGGATGGCACAGTTCGTTTCAGTAACTTCGTCGATTTAACTCGACTGACCGTCTCTGCTGAAGCTGACGTCCTAGTTTGAAAGAATTTAGCCTCTTTCAATCTGCCTTAAGTAATTTCTTTGGAAAAGTAAGGCATAGATTTTTTTGCATTCTTGTGATGATTTTCTTAGGGTTCTGTAGTAAACTTAACGCTTTTAGTTTCACCATGTCAGTCTGTCCACAGCATTGCTCAGTGAACGTTAGTACTAGAAATTTGAAATTTCGCACAGACCATATAATATAGGTACATAGATATAAATCACGTCAAAAAAGTGGTAGATTAAAGTATAATTAAGTGGTAGAATAAAATTCTGAACTTTATATTTTCGGAAATATCCGCTCTAGACCCCTCCAACCACCCAGTACATGAGTTTACATGACCCACAATCACCACCCACATGCTCTTGGTCGGTTTTTTTCCTAATGTTACAACATGCTTGCTGTACGAATTGATTACGATGACTAATTCGATGATCTCAAACGTTAACTATAAACATTTGCCAGTGTTAAAAGAGTGATAGATACTTATACTTAGTAAGTACAGTCGAGAAAATTGAATGTTTAGCACTTTGCGGTTCAAGTTAATTTGGTTGTGTTGTATGTTCTAAGTAGGTCCATGTAAAGTGAGCCATAAACTGCTAAATATTCAATTTTCTCGACCGTACCTATACTAGTCACATTTACTTGTAACTAAAATCCGGCTACGCATATTCAGCGTATTTTTTTAATTGGTGTATGTGTAGGTCCAAAGGGGAGGCTTATGTTCAGCAGTGGACGTCTTATAGTCGAAATAATGATAATTGATGAATAAAAATATGTAGTTGTCGTGCGCGTTGATTTTTAATACATAAAAGATCGAGGTGGTAGTGAATGTGTTAAGAACCTTTAGTAGCGTATATTATTGAAGGTCAAATAAGCCAACTCTCCCTATGAAATCAAAGCTTTTTTCTCTATAATACCTACTCTTAAACAGGTCAGTACTTTTCATGTTACATTTTGAATAGCAACAGAGGCATACATATCTATAATATATCATATCATGCAAATATGAGTCTGGAGAGCCGTGCAAAAATATCTGATTCTCCACGCAGTAAATTTTTAACACCAAATATAAAACATATCAAAGTACGCTTCGGGCTTTGACCGAGAGTGCTCCGAACAAAGCACCCTCTTAATGGGTCGAAACATGTCGAGCAATCATCGACTTAAATACGTGAGTAACCCGGTTCGATAATATTTTAATACCAAATATAAAGTCTACAATTTACCTTTACTCTCGGTCAATCATGTTGACCCTATTAAACGCAATACCTACAATCACCTAAAGAAACAATCCAAAAACATTTTGCAAATGTCACATAACCTGTCTTCAAAACAAGGTGAACTAATTTTTAGCCCGAATTGAAAAATCGCAAAAGCAAATAACAAACTTGGCTCATTCACTAATACATTTCGTTTGCATTCACGTAATAAACTTGTTTCATTCAATATTACATTACATTTTCCATTCGCATGCTAAATTTTTTCGAATCTATTCAAAGTTCGCGAACGCCGCCGAATGGGTATGAAAATACATTTCGGCGTACGTAACAACCATAAAAAAGGCTGGGTACGGTCGATTCAGATGAGTATATTCATCTTAGCTCAACGGGATAAGGTGCAAATGTGTACCTAAACGTTGACCGTACAAAAACGTGAATACCATAACGTAACATAAAAGTGAACGTCAATAGATATGCGCGGCAAGCCGCAAACATATTAATGAATAAAATTGTACCTACCTACAGGATATATTGTGTTCCTTTGTGCGGCGAAGAATAATGTTTGATTATTGTATCGATTACGTCTTTCAGTCTTTTCATGTGTTAATGCATGCGTTATTTATGGGCAGCGTAATTTACTAGGTTATAAGTATACCGACGCTACGTAACAAATGATTTTATTTCCTGCTAACAAGACTACTGTCACATGGAAATAGTCATTGTCTACTTATGACTCGAGATAAAATCTTTATTAATCGATTTTATTTAGGTTATACAATATATATAAAATCCTGTGCATCTATTATTCAAACAGCGATTTTCGTGTACTATGCTAACGCGAAACCTTTTAGAGTTGACACTTTGCCCACATTTTACATTATTACCGCACGTAGTAGATACACGAACGCCAAAGAATATTGGCGGTAAATAGTTAAAAGCTGGGACCAGAACATTGCCATTTTGCCGCTTTGTTTTTTTGTTAAGAATCCAAAAATCTATGAGAGTTTTTGCAAGTAAGGTAAAATAGGTTAGAGTTACTACTCTCACCTATTTTGTTACTATTAAGTATACTAATTAGGTACTGTTAAGTAGTCACTATACTTTTAGTTTGTTTATTTTTTGGGTAAATAACGAATCAGACAGATTTAATGCGTTGCGATGTTGTACTATTACGTTTGAATTATATTTTAACGATTGGAATTGGAACCCTAGGTCACTTCAAAATGACAAGCAGTAAAATATTTGAATTTAAACTTTCGTGAGACATAAAACCTTAAATATATTATACCTTTAAAAGTTCGAAATAATTTACATAAATAAATAATATACCTTTAAATACAGGGTGGTCCAAACCTTGACGTCAAAAATTTTTTTTTAGGTTCCCTACGTCATGAGCTATCAGAATATACCCCATGTATGTTAGCCGATTTTTTGTAGTTTTCGAGTTATGAATTTTTGAAAAAAAATTTTTTGAGAAATTCGGGAATGAAGAAATTTATTGATAAAAAAAAATTATTGGGTTCTTTTAATATTTACTTTTTGTCAAAGTATTACTACATATAAAGCATTTACTGACAAAAAAAATTAGCGTCCTCACTTTGATACAAGTAGGTTAAAAAATACCAAATTCAAAATTTTACGTTAAAAATGCATCAAAATAGCATTAATGTACGTTAATTAAAAAAAATAAAACATACCCCAAGGATTTTTGGTAATGTAAAGACTGCCCTAGACCTTAAACCTTGGTAAAAGCAACAAAAAAAGTGAAACTTAATAATGAGGATTTTTCGGAGTAGTCGGTCAAATAAACTTAAAAAACCTTAAAATTTTAAAGTAGAAAAAATGACTTGAATAACTACACAAATTGAGTTTTGGTGGTATTTTCTGTCTTTGTTTATTGATAAGAACAACAAAACAGACGAAATTTCACTATATTTTTAAATAAAAAATTTATAATTTTTTTTTAAGTTTATTTCACCGACTACTCCGAAAAATCCTCATTATTAAGTATCACTTTTTTTTTGCTTTTACGAAGGTTCAAGGTCTAGGGCAGTCTTTACATTACCAACAATCCTTGGGATATGTTTTATTTTTTTTATTTACGTACATTAATGCTATTTTGATGCGTTCTTAGCGTAAAATTTTGAATTTGGTATTTTTTTATCCTACTTGGATCAAAGTGAGGACGCTAATTTTTTGTCAGTAAATGCTTTATTTGTAATAATACTTTTACAAAAAGAAACTAGTTAAAAAACCCAACAGTTTTTTTTTATTAATAAATTTCTTCATTCCAGAATTTCTCAAAATTTTTTTTTTTCAAAAATTCATTACTCGAAAACTACAAAAAATCGGCTAACTTACATGGGGTATATTCTGATAGCTCATGACGTGAGGAATCTAAAAAAAATTTTTGACGTCATGGTTTGGACCACCCTGTATAATTAAATGGTTAAACTCGCGTGTATTTTAGTCACTACGAGCGACGTATTTCGGAGAGCCTAGGTCTCCATTATCAAGCACTGAGCCCGTGAATATGTTCTTACAATTTATCGTATAGCGTTACTTCGACACGGTTCCTGAGGACGTAGGGCTCCAATTATAAAAATCCGTGAAAAATAATTCAATTTTTAAACAGTGTTAGGGCTCCAATTATAAAAGACCGTGAAAACCAATTCAATTATTAAATTAAATATTCAATACAATTGAGAGCATCAAAAAGCAACTTTAAAATAATAATGATAAAAGTGCCAAATATTTTCGCTAAATGTGGGAGTAGAATTACGTGCTCATAGATAACTCTAGTATGGTAGATACATAGATGTCACTCGCAGTACAATGTTCTGTCTGCGTCGTATCGATAAGCGACGGAAGGCTCACTCCTGATACCTAGTCGCAAAACATGCTCGCAAGAGATCCCGTTTAAGCGAAAATCGTTTACGATCAACATTTTGTACAGCCTCTATCGTAATTGGGGCCTTTTGTTATTGTACCTGCTTATAACATATGTGTAGGGTGTACTCCTCAAATTAAGCTCTTCAGGGACCGACGGGCGTGGTATTAAATGAAGAACTTCAGGATAGTACAAATCTCTTCTTTTAATTATAAAATAACTAACTCTAGGAATCAACAGTCGTGATATCAGAATATTGTGTTGCCACTCCGGCTGTACGGTGCAGTCTGGCTGCAGGTAGGTGATCGGGGCGGGGAGCCGTGACGTCATATGTCGTCAACCGGTATGTGAGCTTATGTTGCTTCAACATCCTCCCGCCTCTTAAAGCTTCGGCTTTAAGCTCTATCGTCGTCGAGGAAGGGACATATCCTGTTGATGGCTCGGCGAATCGTGCCCTTAGTTGTGAGTATGTCCGCTACTCGACTTACTCCATCGGTGCCGGGATACACGGCCTGAATTCGACCCAATGGCCATTTGAGTGGTGATGTCGCCTCGTCCTTTATCAGGACCATTTGCCCGGGCTTGATATCGGGGCGTCGTTGCTGCCATCGGGTACGCTGCTGTAATTCGCAGATATATTCTTGACTCCATCTCGACCAAAAGTGTTGTCTCGCTTGTTCAATCCTTGCATATCTATGGAGCCGATTAGGATTCACATCTTGCAAATCAGGTGCCGGTAATGATACAAGGGGTCTTCCAATTAAAAAATGCCCTGGGGTGAGAGGAGCTAAATCACATGGAGATGAGGACAAGGGGTACAGAGGCCTAGAATTTAAAATAGCCTCAATTTGTGCGAACAGTGTCGTCAACTCTTCAAAAGTTAAGTGAGTATTGCCTACCACCCGTTTCATATGAAATTTAGCAGACCGGACAGCTGCTTCATAAAGGCCTCCAAAATTTGGAGCGTACGCTGGTGAGAAATGAAAAATTATCTTATCATCTACAAAAGACTCTGACACAGAATTAGAGGCAGCATTGAGAAAGTCACCTAATTCGCGACTAGCTCCTACGAAGTTTCTCCCGTTATCGCAAAATATCTCTCGAGGCGCTCCTCGACGTGATATGAAGCGACGCAATGCTAAAATAAAATCCTCTGTGCTCAGAGAACTTACGAGTTCCAAATGAACTGCCTTAACCTTAAAATCTATAAACACACATAAGTAACTCTTACGGAGCTTTGCACCACGACCTTTCCTGTCACTAACGAGGAATGGACCAGCAAAATCAGTTCCTACCACCTCAAATGCACAACCAGGTGTAATGCGCTGGGATGGCAAGTTACCCATTATCTGTTGAGCAACTTCTCCCTTCATTCGTCTGCATCGAGTGCAATCGTTGTAAGTGCGTCTAGCAAGAACTCTGCCATTTAAAGGCCAATAGTGTTCGCGTATGACTGAAAGGAGAAGCTGCGGCGGGGCATGCAATAATTTAAAATGATAATATCTAAATATCAATTTAGTAAAATGGTGCTTAGCATCTAATAGGATGGGGTGTTTTTTGTCGAAATCATAATTCGAATTATCTAATCTGCCACCCACTCTAATCAACCCTGAATCATCGACAAAAGGATTTAATTTACTTGATCCCGTAATGGACTTAGGATTATTATCATAATTAGGAAAACTTTCTTTTTGTGACAAATACGCTAACTTAGCCTCTGCTTGTACAAGCTCATTCACAGTAAGTGAACTGCAATTAGAGGGATTATTTTGCTCACGCAGCGAGATATTGATAAACCGACATATATACGCAAATATCCGTCGAAGTCGAAGAAAACTGGAAAAATCAGACATGTTTATTATCGGCTCGACTGGCTTCTCAATTCGCGCTGCGTGTACGCGAATTTCAGGTAAGTTCATTTCTGTCGCCTCGCATTGCTCAGGCCACTGGTCAATCGTATCCTGCAGGAATGCAGGTCCCTCCCACCACAGTGACAACGACTGTACCTCGTCGGGAAAAACGCCGCGCGAGGCCAGATCACTCGGATTCTGTGCGGATGGGACATACCTCCATACAGCATTTGAACACTTGTCATTTATTTCAGCGACTCGATGCGACACAAATGTACATAACTTATTCGTGGGCATGCGCAACCATCCTAAAACAACTTTACTGTCTGACCAGAAATAGCGCTTCGCTATATCACAACGCAAAGCCTGTACTACCTTTTCACATAGGCGCGAAACTAGTAAGGCAGCACACAGCTCTAAACGCGGAATGGTCGTTGCCTTTAGGGGCGCGACCTTAGATTTGGCGCACAAAAGTCGAACTGTACAATTGCCTAACTCATCCAGCGATCTTACATAAATACATCCAGCATATGCCTTCAAAGAGGCATCTGAAAATGCATGGATCTGAATTTCAGTTGCATTTCTGCAGCTGGCGTGTCGTGGAATACTTATTTCTTTCAAATAATGCATACTATTAATAAACCTGGTCCAGATACAGTTTGGTGCCTGGGGTATGACCTCGTCCCAGTCCAATTTCTGTGACCACAGTGACTGCAAAAATATTTTACATAAAATAACACATACACTCAACAGCCCTAAAGGGTCAAATATGCTTGACGCTACAGATAGGACAGCCCTTTTAGTGTACTTCATATGGTTATCTAACAACTGCAATTTTGAACACTTTATTAAAATACTATCAGCATTTGGATTCCACTCCACGCCCAGCGTGTTACTTTGATTGGATATTTTTAAGTTATCCTGTTGACTATCATTTGTGTTGATTATACTACTTAAAAATTCCTGGGAATTACTTTTTAACTTTCTCAAATTAAAATGAGCTGAGGTCAATGTTTCATTGATTTTTTGGTAGATATTTATTAACTGTTTTTCGTTATTCGAACCGGTAATTAAATCATCGATATAAAAATCATGTACAATTACCTCTTTTATGACAGGATCACTACATTCATACCCCAATTGGGCCAAACATCTTGTGCTTAGAAAAGGTGCACATGAAGTTCCATACGTCAACGTATTCAAGGACAGGTACCTCATGCGCTCGTTTTCGTTTGCACGCCACAATATCATTTGAAGATGTCTCTGTGCTGGTTCTACCATGACTTGTCGATACATCTTTTCTATGTCTCCTGTAAATATGAAAACGTGCTGGCGAAATCTTATTAGAATAGAAAAGATGTCATCTTGAACCGTTGCACCAACCATTAGTATATCATTGAGTGAGTAGCCTGAATCAGTCCGAGCCGATCCATCAAAGACAACCCGACACTTTGTAGATTCACTTTTTTCTTTCAAAATTGGATGGTGTGGCAAAAAATACGCTTTTTCAGGCTTCTTACTCTCTGACAAGTGATCCAATTCTGCATATTCATTAATAAAATCTACATATTGCGATTTTACATCGGGCTGCCGTTTAAATCGCTTCTCCAACGAATCAAATCGTTTTCGCGCTAATCTATATGAGTCACCTAGCACCTCCGGATCACTTTTCAAGGGCAGCGTGACGCAAAATCTACCATCAGCTAAGCGTTGTGTGTTTTGCTTGAAGTGTACTTCGCACGCCTCCTCTTCTGGAGACAACACTGGAAGAGTTGGCACTTCCTCCAACTCCCAAAACTTACTTAGTTGATCGCGTATTTCCTTACTAAACCCACAATGCGTAGCTTTTACTTTATTATTATTCATCAACATTGATGGCCCTACCACTAGCCAACCAAACATTGAATTTTGCAACGAAGGTTTATTATGACCTAAACTTAACTTTTCACCAGTAATGAGGTCCCAAAATAATTCACCGCCTATTAAAAGATCTACCTCAGCGGGTATGTGAAAACCTGGGTCCGCCAACATAATATTTTTTGGTATATCAATATCCGAAATATCAACTTGCTCTGATGGTAAGGGTCCCGTTGTTATCCGTGAAACAACGTATGCATTAACTCGAATGCAAGGTGCCTTAACGTTGCCATTGCGCGCCTGTACGGTCAGAGCGCACCGATTTAGGGTATTAAACGCCGTATTATTCATACCGGTCACGCGGACAGTACTAATATTTTCAATCTGCATGCCTAACTTGTCAATCAGCGCCTGAGTTATAAAACTAGACTGTGCACCACAATCGAGCATACAACGGACCTCCTGCATCTCGTTTATTTTATTGCCTTTCACTAAAACAATTGCAGTGGACAGCAAAACCTCATTTTGGACGCAAGCCGATAACGATAAGGGCGCAGACACACACTCCTTTTCTCCCACGTCCTTTTGATTACCGGAAGATAATGCTTTATGTAAGAGTGTGTTGTGTTTACGCTTACAAATTGCACACGGACTAGCCTTACATTGGTGGGCAAAATGGCCACCACGAAAACAATTTATACACACCCTTAATTGTCGAATCGTTGTATTTCGTTCATCAACTGACATTTGATTAAATTTTTCGCAGTTATATATTAAATGATCACCATTACATATGCGACATACTCGCGTACCTTTTACATTTATATGGCTCGATGTGTTAGAATCGCATGCCGTAGCAACAAACGACCTTTGTACTTTATCCATACGCTTATAGCTCACTTGCTTAACATCATTTTTTTCGCTCGCCGTTGTCACGGTTATCATTTCCAACACATCGGCCCTTTGACGCAAAAACTCGTAAAAGTTATCCAAAGTAGGATTCTCTGGTAAGCTATTTCTATACTCTTCCCACTTTGTACCAGTGGAAGAATCGAGTTTACTTGCAAACATAAATATAATAATTGTGTCCCAATTGTCAGTTTTCTCTCCTAAACTATTTAAAGCCCTCAAATGTTTTGAAATATGATCGATTAAGAAACGCAAAGATTTATCAGACTCCCTTCCTGTTAAAGACACATTAAATAGTGACTTAAGGTGAGTGTGAATCAGCTGACGTTTGTTATCAAATCTATCGCACACTAATTTCCACGCAGCAGTGTAGTTAGCTGCCGAAATCTCTAATGATTCGATAACAAACGCTGCGCTTCCTAATAAGGATGCTTTTAAATACTGAAACTTGCAAATATCACTGAGATTTTCATTATTATGAACAATTGAAACGTAAACATCGCGAAACTCCAACCATTTGCTGGTACACCCATCGAAGCTAGGTAGACGTATGGTCGGAAGACGAACACCACCCGAGTCCATCCCACTGTGGGACGAACGGGCGTCGTCGCCGTCAGGGCCCCCAGCCAGCGAGGAGCGAGGCTCATTAGCCGCGATCAATTCTTGCGCCTGACTAATTGCACAAAAAAATAACTTTTCCGTATTTTCCCGCTCACTAAAATCGGGCCCGCTAGCTGGTTGTCCATCCGTTTTAATTTTTGAATCACTCACTTCAATATTAGTTTGTATTTTATCATATTCCTCAAATAACAAATCTATTTTACGTAATCTTAATTTTATCTCATTGACGTTCGCCTTAGACACCTGCTTCAATTTTTTAAACTCATCTATGTAGTTCCTAAATATAGTTAATCGACCCTTAATTGATGCTCTTTTCGCCTTTAATTCTGCGTCAGACATATTGCAAATGAATAAGGTATATAGGTTAAGTATATAAAAAAAGATAAATACCTTTAGGTAGTACAAGTACGATTGCCTTAATGAATGAAACAGCTGTTCGTCTCACCGGCGATATCCAGAACAATAGACTCTCACCGCGGGCGAGTTTAGGTATGTAGTAATGTAGGCCTGCGCCGGCGCAGCGCGCAGGTATCCTGGAATAATCGGCCGGAAAATATAATTGACACTCAAACCTATATGCAAATAATTCACATGAATAGGACTTGCAATATTGTTACAGGGGGTCAGGAACTTTAAAATTCAATTTAAAAAATAATTACAATGTTTTAAGCACGTAAGCAGTGCAAGTTATCTATTTCGATAGCGGAACAGCTGATGCAAGCACAGTTAAAGATTTATTTATACCTAAGTAAACAGCTGTGCCTCGATGTAAACAGGGAAAACATGCGACAAAATTATGCTCTAAGGATAGTAGGCAATTATCTATTCTTTGACTAGATCGTTATGTAATGAAGTGCGTATTTATGCTTTAGCAGGAATTAATAGGTATTTTAAGTTTTTGGATTCGTTAATTAATTAAGTTCAAATGAGATCTGCTCGCACAAACGAAGCTTTACATGGCAAACACTATAAATTAAGGTAAGGAACGGGCTAACCTCCCTTTTGTTCTAGAAGTCGGCTTGAGCGCACCACACTTAATCTTCGGCACTTAGGTATCACATCAATTGGTAGGTATTTCCTTTAAGTCCAACCGTAATATTGCAGCATTTGCAGCTCAATTCTTCTTCGAAACTCGGTGAGTAGATTGCAGATTCGTGCTACGCGTCCACATAGCAACAGCACAACACGGTCGCCATTATGTAGGGTGTACTCCTCAAATTAAGCTCTTCAGGGACCGACGGGCGTGGTATTAAATGAAGAACTTCAGGATAGTACAAATCTCTTCTTTTAATTATAAAATAACTAACTCTAGGAATCAACAGTCGTGATATCAGAATATTGTGTTGCCACTCCGGCTGTACGGTGCAGTCTGGCTGCAGGTAGGTGATCGGGGCGGGGAGCCGTGACGTCATATGTCGTCAACCGGTATGTGAGCTTATGTTGCTTCAACAATATGTATTTAACTTCTTGGTGGTTAGAGTTACAACTCATAATAAATACGATTATTAATCTTAATTGGAAAATAGTACATTACGACCCAAGTGCGTAAAACATGGAATTCGAAACAAGTGGCGATGCTTTAATTCGACAAAAATACCATTTTTAGTACAGATAGTGCCTTTTTTAGGCTCTAGTGCGAGAAGTGTGTCATTTTACGTCAGGTCCAAATCTTCGGAGGGCCATCTGTACTAAAAAACGCCGTACTATTTTAATGCAATGACTTTAATTTTCTAAGCAGGTCCAGATACCTAATACGAGTTGTATTTCCTTCGATCTAATCCCACATTGCTGAAATATAAAATTATTACTAAGATCTAAACTTTGCTAAAAGCAGCTTAAATTGCTCCGAGGCCGCCCGAATTTTCAGGTTCTTTATTAGAAGCCGTTAAGTCCACAAAAGTAATGTAAAATTGAGTCCAAGAGAACCAGCAGCTTTATAAATCGTAATATACGAATAGATACAAATACCTTAGAGCTATATAGTCGATTATGTGCCAGAATATTGAAATTATTTGTTTTATAATAAATGGTTTCAGAACTCTTACTCACTCGAATCCGTCGTTCATTACAGAGGATCGTGTTTACGGGAACATTCCAAACCAAGAATCTGTCTCAAAGGAGAGGGCTAATTCGAATCTGAATTGAAGAATTCAGATTCGAAATATCGCTCACCATCTGGTCTTCACTTGGTAAGACTATCCCGTTTGCGAACGACCATTACCTCTCTTTCCTCCAATATTGCCAACAATGATGAGAGCTTCTCCAGTTGCCACAATAATGTGGCCGAAACAGGATATTATATTCGTATTATGACGATTTACATGTCTACATGTACATGAATATATTGTAAACATTAACCCCCTTATTCATGTAACAAGCCGCTAATAACTATTTGTCCCTTTTGCTGTTACGGACACATTGTTAAGACCGAAAGGGACAAACAATTATTAGCGGCTTGTTAAGTTAACAAATGTTTATGAATAAGGGGGTTAGTGGACAGAGTCTTGATGCACAGTTGGGAATTAAAAGTTGCGTTTGTACGTTTAGGGGATTCGGAGCATTCGCTTTCAAGGTAAGACTGCGTTTTGTTTGCACATATTCCTCGATTGTTCCATAAGTTCTGGAGGCGAGTCATGTCATCGCATCTTTGGATTTTGGATGGCTATTCTGTGGTTGATCTGGGGACAACTTCCTTTATTATGATGGTTGATCCCAAGACGAGAAGGTTGTCCACATACATACATATGTACACTCGACCAATTGGAACCCTAGGCCACTCTAGAACCATGTCAAAATGAAAAGCCGTTTGAAATGTCTTACAATCTGATTGATAACGTTACTTTGACATGGTTCCTGAGTGGCCTAGGGTTCCAATTGGTTGACTGTACATAGCTATCTAATAACCCATCAATGTCGAAATTTAATTTCTGAGAAGGCTGTAAACACAGAAATAGTTATAATAATGTTACATTTACGAGTTTCATCATCTCGAATGGATGCTAAAATTTGAGCAGGGCATAAATTTGAATCGTTTGAGTCTACATTTTTCGTATATCTGCAAGATATTTCATAAAAGGAAACCACCAACGCGAATCCTAAGATATCGATATAACGTGCTGGAATTGGAATTCAGTTTTTGAAATAGCTGTCGTTGCAGTAGCTTCTACCTATTTTCGCTATTATAGAAACTCAAATCTGATACAACGGTTTGTTAAAAAAAATATCTTTCATCCATTTCGCATTTTAACGTAATCGGATGGTGGTCCAAAAAGTTCTCTATTTCGAGAAAAGGGCCTACTCACGCAGTACATCATTTAAATTACTGTCTATTGTTAAAGTTCTAACAAATTATTAATTATCAGCACTATTCAGCACCCACGGGAGAGCAATAGGTACAAAATAGTAAACTGTGCGTGCCCATTGAGGGTCCACGTTGGAATTTCCAGTTTTAGAATTAATAATCAAACGTCAGCGAAGAAATACTACGGTCCAGGTGACCACACGTAGGATTTTGTAGGATAGTGACATAAAACTAATTTCATTTATTTTAAGTAAAACGATATATAATAATATGTTTTCACTGTTCGATGGAGCAATATTTAGTAAAAATTGTTTACTAGTAAAATATAATATATTTTTTAGCACAGATGGTGCGATTTTTAGGCTCTAGTGCGAGAAGTGTGTCATTTTACGTCAGGTTCAAAACTTCGGAGGGCCATCTGCACTAAAAAACGTTGTACGAGACACGTGAAAAAACGAAACATGAAATTTTCGCACTTGTGTCGTCATGTACTTTTTTTTCATTTACAGCAGTAATAAATTTGAAGTGGGTTATACCTTTAACGGATTATCTTCCAGTAATGGATGTTTTTGACGAGTTAATTCTGTATTTGCAGGCTCATGGAAAATTAAATTTTAGCTGGTGGTAGGACCTCGTGCAGGGTTCGCCCGGATAGCCGCTAAATAGCAGTGTTTGCACTGTTGTGTTTCGGTTTGGGGGTGAGATAGCCGGTGTAATTACTGGCATAGATAGAGCAATCCATTTAAGTCCTCAGGGTAGGCAGCGCATACGCGATTTTTTGGTCAATATGTTCATGGGCCCCAGTTCTTGCTTTCCATCAGGTGAGCTGAAAGCTCAGTTGACTACCTTCGTCACATCAAAAAAAAGATTGTATTTAACAGAAGATTATTTTTATAATTACAATTAAATGCATTTAGTAGTTAAAATAATACATCATCATACATCATCAGCCTATGATAGTCCACTGCTGGACGTAGGCCTCTCCTATTAACTATGCGTATAGACGCATTATCCTGGAGAAGGTAAATGTCCATAATCGCTACGATGGGCAAGCGGATTGGCGATCGCAGTAATGTGTCCATTATGAAGACGCTGATGCTCATCATCAATCTTTTATCAAATAATGGTCAGTGACACTTCAATGCCTTAGTCGACTCTTACGACACCCGCAGGAGGAGTTGGGGTGGTGACAAATGTATTCTTACTGCCGTCACTACACGACTGATAATAGATGTAGGTAAATTACACAGGATTGCATTCGAGAATGAGTAAAATTAAAACCTAGGTAGGTATTCAACTTTTGCAGTATGGTTTTCTCGCGGGTAAAATTTTCCTTCTATACAGGGTGTTTTTTATATCATTAGCCATATTGCAATATGTGTTGGGCGTAAAAAAAAATTTGGTAAAACAAAAATAATCCATCTTTCATTATCCTTTTTGTTATAGATTTTTTTTAAATCCCATTATCTAACGAATGTTTGGTCACTATGATCACTTGCTTACTTTGCGTACTGCCCCACCGTCTCATAACTGCCAAATCAGATTGGAAAGGGTGTTTGAGTTTGCAACTTTAATTAACCCGCATAAGGTAACTAATTCAATGCGTTATAACGTACGTAACAAGTTTCCTACGCGTGGTGGGGAAAGGAGGTGGAGCTTAACTTGCAGGAAAATCCCACGAGACAGCATTATCAGTCTATCGCATACAGTACTAATAATGAGGGTATTTTGAGTTGCACGCCGATCTGAGGGTAGTTTGACTCGTGCGCGTTCACGCAAGCGCACTCCTTCTTTGTTTACAGAGTGCTGTACAAATGGCACATGGCATCTTGCGATCAGCCGAGCCAGCATAATTTGACCTCAAGAACGGAGTAACTTAAATGTTCCGTCATACAAACGCGTACTGGTTTACCTCAGATATCGATTCTAATGCACTCTCTAAGCAAATTGAATTATTGATGACGACGAGCAGGTACAGGCTTGGGCAGTTTTAATCAAATAACAATCGTGTGTGCATGTAGTTAGGACATTTTATTCATTGTTTAGTGCCGATGGTGGGATGAGTGACGTCGGCTGATCGGTGCTTGTGATGAACTCCTGATTGGCTAAGACTTGACTACTCAAACCTGCTACCCTTTAGTCTGCCATCGAATCGCACGGATTGAAACAAACTTGCCTAGTGACCACAAATTATGTTTTTGCCGGATAAAAAACGGGAAAAAAACTAAAAAAAAGTGTCACTTTTTTTTTCAAAAATGTTGTGTACTGGTGATCGCGAATGACATATCCAAATTTGGCTAAAGACATAACAAACACCCTGTATGTGTACTTGACTATGCAAATTTACTGCTCGTAACTTAGTGGCCAAGTTCGTAAGTATCCTAACGGTAGGAACAGGAGTTTCCTATGCTTCATTTTTCATATTATGGACCTAAATCGATATTTAACAACCTTGTTAAGAATCTCTTTTAGATAAAACATAATATTTTGATAATAAAAACTTTTAATCCTTATTTAAATATTAGATGTCATATACCAAAGAAAAAACAGCAAAGTTACACAAGTTAATCCCGTTAATACCTCCGACATTAGTAAACTTTGATATTTTTTCTTTGGTACATGACATCTAATATTTAAATTTAAACACGGTGCTCGAGAGCATTCCGAAAGATTTTAATGCTGAATTCCTGAGCATATTTAGAGTATTTACTTAAAGTTATATAAAATTTCCTGGATTATGCTTGGTTCCAGAGATAATTAACCTTTTTCGAAATAAGTTTTTCGACGTAACTCGTCATAAAACTTCTTTTTGATTACAATGCTACCACAATGTGTAGCATTGTAATCAAAAAGACTGTAATATTACCACACCTTTTGCCTGACAATCAAAAAACAAGAATAGACTTGACGAAAAAACCTGTCCCTAAAAAAAACGTTAAAAAATATATTTTAACAAATTGTTGTTATGATAAAAAGTATTGGAAATGTTAAAAAGTATTCCAAAAGTCTAAATTTTTTTTTGTGGAATTTGACATTAGGTCTCATAATATTATTATTTGTTTATTTTGATTACTAGAATACATAGTTAAAATTTTTCGCAATGCTCACGAGCACCGTGTATAGGTACATAGTAGTTTGATACTAGGTACTTAAAAACACAACTCAATTTTTAGGGTTCCGTAGCCAAAATGGCAAAAACGGAACCCTTATAGATTCGTCATGTCCGTCTGTCCGTCTGTCCGTCTGTCACAGCCGATTTACTCGGAAACTATAAATGCTACAGTAACGAAATTTGGTAAGAATATGAGTTGTATGAACCGCTACAGGATTATGATATTAAATTATAAAAAAAACCATTGGGGTGGGGGCCCTCCATACATGTAACTGAGGGATAGAACATTTTTTTAGCTGTATATAAGCGTGTGGGGTATTAATAGAAAGGTCTTTGAAAATGATATGAAGGTTTATAAATCTCATTTTTATTTAAGCAAATCGTTTTCGAGATATCAGCTTTCAAAGTCTGAAAAATGTGTCCCCCCCCCCTCTATTTCTTAAACTACGCGATATAAAATTCTAAAAAAATTATATGTTATGCACATTAATAAACTCTATCAACGATTTTTGGTTTGACTAAATTATCTCTTATGGTTTTTGAGGTAGGTTGATTTAACTGTATTTTTTTAACAATAAATTGATAATGGTACGGAACCCTTCGCGCGCGAGTCCGACTCGCACTTGGCCGGTTTTTTTTAACAAATTTAATTTGAGTCTTTCCACAAAATATTTTAATACCTAATTCGAAACAATGTATATAATTATCTTTAATTGAAAAACATCGTAGCTACTGATAATTCTAAATGAGTTATTTAAGAAATGGGTTCCCAAATGATATTCATATTTTATCCGTCCGCTGTTGTCCCGGAGGTATTTCCTGGTTTCATTAATTGAAGTACTTGTTTCGATGGTTCCTGATTAAATTGATTAATCTTTTTTAAGTTTACTTAATAGGTACGTCTAAATCGTTGCCTGGAAAACTCTTTTTATATTAACATTATTTTAATCACTGAATTAGACGCTAATCGTCTAATTCTAGCGAAACTTGTACTGGCACTATTGAAAACAAAAACTGATTACTTACAGCCGTGCATAAATAATGATGATATTAAATGCCTTATAACCACCTAACTATAGTCCAAAAATTCCAACTATAGTCCAATCTTTGATGAAGTGTAGTTATTCTCCTTATAAATAATTAAAAACATTAGATAAAACCAACAAGAAGATTTCTATTAATGTTAAATTACGGATTCAAGTTTTGGACAATAATCTATACATAGTTGGATGGTTTTACAGTACGCTTTAGAATACTAAAATGTTAGTATTTAGCAGTTTTTTCTTTAGAATAATTTTAAAAATACTCCGCGAGGTAGTCGGCAGCAGTGGGCGGAGGAGGCTTAAATGTCAAACATTACTTATGTCGTTTTAATTTATACTTATCCGTTCCAATCCGGACCCTCCTCGCTGTCACGGCCACGTGTCTACTGTCCAGGTATTAGAGAGAAAATCCCAATGTAAAAAACCGGCCAAGTGCGAGTTACAGTCGCGTGGAAAGGGTTCCATACGTAATATTGAGGTTTTAAATAATATTTTAAAATACAAAACATTTATTCGTTTTTAAACATACTACAAATACAAAATTTAATTTCAAAAGTATAACTAAACTAAAACTACATAAAATCTAAAATAAAACTAAATAAAATCTAAAATAAATCTAAAACAGGTCCCTGTGGCATGGTACCCAGGACGCTGGCAGCATTTCCTCGCTGGATTGCCAAGCTAATGCGTTGAGCGAGGAAGCTGCCAGCTCTTGGGTCTCCCGTGGCGTCTCTGAGGCTCTTCGATAGGTCTTTTAAAATACTATATTTTGTTATAGGTTTTCCAGTACAGGATACGTAAAGGAAGTATTTTCTGTATTTTTTGCAAAATATTAATCCTAAATCTAGTTTCTGGAGATCACAGGGGGGAGGTCATTTCATACGTGTGACTTTCAACTCAATCGGTCCAGTAGTTTCAAGCACATCGGCTGCAACACATGAACAAACAGACATCATTCACGAGAGTTATCCTATTAGGGTTCTTTTTTTACTTTTAAGGTACGGAACCCTGAAAACGAATCTGCGTTCCATTTTCTCTTACTTTAAACGCCGGGTGTGTCCGGCCTTTGTCATAATAATAATGCTCGTTTATAATTGGAAATTAGCTATTTTCTTTCCGCTTTGTTTGATACTCGACTGGTATTTATAAATATTATACCTAATAACATTATTTACAGACTTAACTACTTTTAGCTTTAAATCAAATTGGCTTATTGATATTGTCTTTAAACTTGTCAAAAAAAACTGGCTTGTTAAATATTGTATTGTATTGTATTCTGGCCGTCTTCCACAACTCGACATCAAACGTGCCTATTCTGAGTGGTCCAGTTGGCCAGTACCTACTTGTTGTATTGGAACTTCTCTTCTCTTCTCTCTGTATACCCTTCAATTTCTTCGCAGATGTATGCAGGTTTCCTCTCGATGTTTTGTTTCACTGCACTTGTGAATATCAAATGATATTACGGACATAAGTTTTGCTTACAAGCTGGGGATTGAACCAACTACCGCTGCATAGGAGCCGTGTGTTTTACCGCTTGACCACAAGCACTTTGTTGAATAATATATAATAACTATTTAATAAATTTTATATGATACTTACGGACCAATGTAGCCTACTGTTATTATGATCGTCCGTGTTCATATGTTGCCATCACTATCTGACAAGTGTTCAAGTGAGAAAGTGACGCGTAGGACGATAAACAGTAAAAACGGGACCATCATAGAACATAACCAGTGCTACGAACTTTTCTGGGTTCATACGCTTATAAATAGTATAGGTTAGGGTGTCCCCTATTTTACGGATTTTAGAAATTAATAACGCATACCCCCTAAATCGGTTTCTTTTACCTCAAAACACACTGAAAAAAAAAATCAGTTCATTTCTGTAACTGCAACCCGTGCCGACTTTCATGCCATTTTCCTATACAATGTATGAAAATGACCAAAATTTTTTTTCATTTTTTTTATTTTTTTCTATGGCATTAAAATATACTACTGTCTTATAAACATTTTATCATAAAATTAACTTGATGAGAACAGAAAAACAATACATTATTATCAACTTACTGTCTGACTAATTTTTTTCATAGTAATTTGTATGGGAATTTCAGATGAAAGTCGGCACGGGTTCCTGTTACAGGAATGAGCTGATTTTTTTTTTCAGAGTGTTTTGGGGTTAGAAAAGCCGATTTAGGGGTATGCGTTATTGATTTCTAAAATTCGTAAAATAGGGGACACCCTAGTATAGGTACTTATTAACACCACCAATTGCCATAAAATTAATTTGTCCCACAACACAGCCAACGTTGGCGTTGGCCGTGTGGTGACGGCAGTAATAATACATTTGTCATCACCCGAACTCCTCCTGCGGGTGTCGTAAGAGTCGAGTAAGGGATTGAAGTGTCACTGACCATTATTTCATAAATGATGGTGGACAGCAGCGTCATCATAGTGGACACATTACTGCGATCGCCAATCCGCTTGCCCAGCGTGGCGATTATGGGCATTTACCTCCTAATGCGTCTATACGCATAGTATATAGGAGAGGCCTACGTCCAGCAGTGGACTATCATAGGCTGATGATGTGATGTGACAACCAATAACTGAAGACAGAGTCGTGCACACGTATATTACATCAACTGGGATTTCAAGCAATAAAATTTTAGCATGTCATTTACAGCTCTAATAAAAGTAAAATGTAGAGCAACCCAATTTCTTATTTAAAAAGTTTCACAACGTACAATGGCAAATTAATATCCATACAATCCACAAGCAGAACATCTAACAAAAACAAGCGTTAAGACACGCAGAACGCAATTTAGAACCCTATCTACGAAAACTTTCAACATTCCCAACTTACTTTTCACCCGTAAATAGCCTGTTAACTTGTGTGACAAATGAAATGATCATCTAAAAGCAAGAACCTGTTTCCCTTAGCGAAAGTTTCAGAATACGGCAGAATTCATTTTGTTTACGGGTTATGGCAGGGTTGATCAACTTTTTCTTGTCGCTACGTTTTCCTGAATCACTCTTGAAATCACAGTTTTACAGCATTAATATTTATACAACATGTTTTTATGGCAGTTACAAGGCCTTTCAGATAGTTCCGTTTAAGGCGTAGTCTACATTGCTGTAATGTACTTAACTATGACCTGTACTTGACATGAATCTTTGCACAATAAATGATTATGATTTCTATGATTAGTCTGCCTTTAACTTTCTCTTAACTAACCGTGATAAACGGTGTCGTAAAACCGTTTATCAACGGTTTGTCCCTTAGAGGGCCTATGATGGTCTCGTTTTATCTATGTATCATGCTACGTGTCCCTTTCGCACTTGCGTAGTTGCTAGAACGTGACGACAACGACTAGATGCGGTACCATCATAAGCATACCTGGGATAACTGGGGGCAAGTTATAGGGATTTGATATCGATTAAAAAGATGTCGATGTAATTATAATAAAAGATGTGCTTATTGAACATTCTCGATTACAGTACAGAGGTTCGATGTCATAATTATTTGATATCGGGCCTCTTCAAATGGTAAAAACTAGTATGCAGATGTCATTTTAATCAAAATGACAATTTAAATATTGATATTTTAATATTAATTGTATATTTTGAAAACTATTTTAAAATAAACGCGTAACTACCCGTTTAAAGTAATTTTTTATTATAATTGAAGAAGATTTTGATGTTGTCATTCACAGTAACATCGATATATTTTTAGTCGATAAAATATTTTGCTACATCACTTTCGTATAAATGCCCCGAGTTATCCCAGGTATGAATTCATAAGCCATATACGTGAAGAAACAGAATAACAACAAGTAATAATAGATCCCCCGGTAAAATATTCTTGAGCAACGTGAATTTAATTGTTAATTAAGCACATGAATAAGACATTGTTTGTGTTTCTGTATGAATAGAAAATAGGCAGCTAGAACCGAAAATGGCTGCTGGTCTTACCTACGTCGGGTAAACAAAAAAGTAACATGGCGTAACCTCGATGAACATCATTAAAGCAGCAGTTTAGGCTATAATAATATTGCATATTTCGAAATTTATACATGCATTGGATACTCTCTCTAAGATTATGATGAAATAACTATGCAATAAAACTGATAAAAAAAAACTGTGTTCAAAAACCTGTAAAACTTCAGAATGTGACCAGTTTATATTATGTATTAAGCTATTTCAGCTTACGTAAAAATAATTAAAATATCATGGGGTCTTACACATCTCTATCTTATTAAAAATCATGAATTTTGGGCTTATACATATATTATAATGCGTTAAAATAAACTCTATACTGAGCATGGACCGACAAGCTCTCGGCCGGTTTTTGGTTTTAGAACTGATATTTTTTACTTATGAAGATAGTCAGAAAAGACATTTTTTACTTATTTAAATGATGACGTGATTAAAAATAATCATTGAATATACAGATTACAATTAATATGTTGCCCATCTCTGTTGAATTACAGATATAGGTACGTGTAAGTTAAAGTGCAAAAAAACAACTGAATTGGCGAGAACAATCGTCAAGCGATACGTAACGTGAAACCCTCCTAGCTCAACACGCGTACACTCTCAAAACAAATAAAAGTTGTTCCCTTTGCAAGCGACTCACGTCTTCATTCTGTTTTTTCTCAAGCAATAAATCTTAATGAAATATACTGTTTAAAGATTCTTCCACTTGTAAACATCTTTCATACGGGCCGCATCGAATATCCGTAAGAATATGGCACGGGTAATGCGGGGAAATACTTTGTTGAGTGTTTCTGTAACATGTGAATGCACATAGATATACAAATACTAGGAGATACAACCTACGGCAAATAATATTATAAAACGAATGCCGCAAAAATATATCACACGCACGCGCTCTCAAATAAATATTTCACTCGAACGTTTGTATCATAAACTAATTATGAACTTAAAATAACATTTAAAAGGTACAATGCAAAACTTAACAACTACCGAATTGAGGTTTACTTATATTGCAAGCTATAACATAATACTGAATAAGGTATATAAGTGTGTGTATACCTATATACAAGGTGTTCTTAGCCATTGGACTAAGCCGAAATAAATACCATGGGATAATCTGACACAAGTCAACCTAGTCACACTAAGCTCAATTAAGATTTGTGAGTAAGGATGGTAAAAATACTTAAATAAATAGAAAAATAACAATGGCCATGTCACAAATATTTGTGATAAACACACAAAAGTACATATCTGTTAGGATATTTACACATTTCGATGTTTTAGATTGGTCAGTAGATTCTGGGGCAATACTGTCCCCACGTATGTTTAATAGTATGAAATCTTCTTAATACCTTATTGTTTAGCGAATTTATTTATGTCACTAATAAGATTCAAACTTTTGACAAATGTCATCATTGCCAAACTTATGTGAAGTTGCGCTGCCAGTGCAGTCGTAGCACTTGACGTCTGCTCGTATGTATTACGTTTCCTTTGGTTGTCGATAATTGTAAACACTAAGCAGATTTGATTTTTTATAGTTGTTTCAAAATATTTACGTTAGAAGATTTCTAAGTAGTAAACCTACGTGGGGCTTCAAGGTTTGTCCAATGGATAAGGTCACCCTCACTTAAATCCTTATGTCTGATGTTGTATGTATTTCTTTTATGTAAGTATACTTTCTCTCTCGTCTCTTGTCTAAGCATCTAGACACCTAAATAACGTACGTTTGATCTCGTAAATACCAAATCATACACCGTTTAAATTGATTTCATATAGTGTTAGTTATGAGTACCTATTACACTTCAATAGATTTTCGCATTACGTATATTTAACTGATATTAGTTCCTGCTATATTTCCATCTTACCATTTTCATCTCGTATTTATTGACTGGTAAACATTTTCCATTGATTATGAAAGATCTCGATTGAAAGTATTTTTGTAAGCAAACCTTCGTTCCAAACATAATAACGGAAAACATTTCAATTTAAAGGGATTTCTTGAGGCAATACGAGTAGAAGATTTTTTTACAGTAATTTTAGAGTTATTCGATTTTGATGGTATGCATAGCATTTACTTTATTGTGCTTTTTTGCATTTTGTTTTACGGCGCAAACGTAGCGGTAAGCCTATTATAGTTTTTCATACATTTACGTTATCGCATCGTTCATCGCTACGCTTATCGCATTAAATAGGTAACCACTCGCTTAAGTTATTAGGTACCTATAATTTTTAAACTGCTTAATACACTAGTGTATACAGATAATTGAAGAATCATGTACCTAAACCCGCAAGTGGTGTACAGTGAACTTCTACAAGATTGCCAGGCAAAGGTTACCGTGCTTGAAAAACAATAATTACCTAGGTAATCAAATAAACAAACTGCATTATCTAATCATAATCGTCATATTAAAAATAAATAAAAAGCGACCATTCTGAGAAATTAAATGAAGAACTATTTCAACTCTTCCCATCGGTGTCGTTAAAAGTCGACAAGAGATTGACTGGCCATAAATTTATTGAAGATTGATAATGGGCAACAACGTCATCATAGGACATACTGCTGCGATCGTCAACCCGCCTGCACAGCGTGGCGATTATGGTTTTTAGTTCCTAATGCGTTCATACGCATAAAGAATAGGAGAGGCCTATGTCCGTCCAGCAATGGACTGTGTGTATAAATGAAGAATTGCAAATGGCTTCACAACCACAGAAGTGTTTTAATTAAGATGTGACTATATGCGGTCATACTTATTTTACATAAACAATGCAGTCTATCATAAAAATCAAAGCATGGGAGTGGTCAACACAGCTTTACGTCGTAGTAAAGATCACTATTTTAAGCCAGGCTAAGTTTGTCATGTTAAGGTGCATTCAGACCAAACGAACATTCCCTATTCTATTGTTGGAAACACGCGGGAGGATAATGTAAACCACTACAATATTACAACTATCAATTTATTATTCGAACTTTCTCTACATATAATATTCAAGTATTAATTAGGCTCACAAAGCTACACGTGAAAATACAAGTGAATCACTAAAGGTACGACCGCTCTCGACCTCGACCAAGAAATCCAAGAATCGAATGCCGATCTGTCTCTCGTCCGGTGACGCCCCAACAGCCATATTGGCGCGAAACAGTGGACCACGACAGTGGCGCCACCGGAAGGAGTAGAGTTAGTTATTGATCAACTAATCATACCTACACGAAATTATTGCTAAAATCAAGTACGCTTTATATAATTAATTATTACATTATATTTAACTTCTTACACTATCCCCCACTATATTACGAAATCAACGAATCACGTTTTGTGTAACGATCGAATTTCGTAGAGTAGATGGTTAGAAAAGCGAATGGTCGTTTGGTCTGAATGCACCTTAATGATGTAGAAGATTACGGTAACTAGAATAACATCGATAGTCACAACGCTCGTCTGCGTCTCACTAAATACCCACGCATCGCAATCTAGATCGGTAAACGCCTCTAGCTAATTGACTCGTGTTCACTAATAGACCAATTTGGCGAACGTTATGTACCCGCCATTTATAATGCAAATTCCGCTCAGCTGTTGCCGGCGTGTGGTCGTAGGGAAAACTGCCATTGATCGAATAAATAATATAACGCCTTCGGTTAGTCGGGGCTTGCGTTGCTGAATAATGTGGACGCGGTTCGATGTAATGGCTCTTAGGAATACAATAGTCGATCGAAAATTGTCAATTGATTACAATTTACATTGTGTTATAGAAGTTTATTAAGTTTAAGTCTGTATTGTGTGTAATACAATTACACATTAATGTAAAGGATTCATACAATCGTAATTGTATGTATAAGTAATTGGAATCAAAACTCCTAATCAGTTTACAACCGATATTTTTATCAAAACATTTATGTCTAATATCACGTGTGAATATAGTTACCAAGTTTTCAGCATAGTAGAATGGCGAACAGCTAACATTTGTATTTATTATAGAATGCTTCGTAAAAATATATTTTTGTAAAGAGAACATGAACATAAAAATCTAATATTACAATAGGTAGATCGACCAGCGCATGCTTTTAACGTGATATTTTAGTGTTCTAAAATAAACTGAATTTTACGATGTTTCTTGCGAAGGTTACGAACGTCTATAATAAAAGTAGTAAATCCATACGTCCATATTTCATACCTACGCTTAGTTTAGGCTTATAGGCGCTATAGTGAATTATTAGTGAGTATGAAACAGGTACATTTATCATTTATTTCTGCGATGGATCGAGTAAATCCACTTTCACTCAGTCCAGTCATATATTACATTGTATACAAAATAAAAAAAACCGGCCAAGTGCGAGTCGGACTCGCGCGCAAAGGGTTCCGTACCATTATCAATTTATTATTAAAAAATGCAGTTAAATCAACCTACCTCAAAAACTATAGGAGATAATTTAATCAAACCAAAAATCGTTCTTAGAGTTTATTAATGTACATAACATATATTTTTTTTAGAATTTTATATCGCGTAGTTTAAAAAATAGAGGGAGGGGGACACATTTTTCAAACTTTGAGAGCTGATATCTCGAAAACGATTTGCTTAAATAAAAATGAGATTTATAAACCTTCATATCATTTTCAAAGACCTTTCTATTAATACCCCACACGCTTATATACAACTAAATTTTTTTTTCTATCCCTCAGTTACATGTATGGAGGGCCCCCACCCCAATGGATTTTTTTACAATTTAGTATCATACTCCTGTAGCGGTTTATACAACACATATCCTTAACAAATTTCGTTCCTGTAGCATTTATAGTTTCCGAGTAAATCGGCTGTGACAGACGGACAGACGGACAGACGGACATGACGAATCTATAAGGGTTCCGTTTTGCCATTTTGGCTACGGAACCCTAAAAACGACTCATATTGAATGAAAAACTAAAATTTGTACCTTCTGAATAGTTCCGCTGAAGAATAAGTACAAATGGTGGGTGGACTTACTGTCTTGAAGCATTATCTACCAGTAAACAATTGGATCAAACAGAAAGTTGGATTTATGTAATAGCTGTTATTAAATAATTTACACCAGGATGCTTAGCCAAGTTGCCAATCGCTAACGCTTAGTAGCGTATCGTAGTTTTCCCTCATTGTCGCTCTTTCACATTAGTGCGACAAAGACAGTTAGCTGCCTTTCGTTTACAATTGACGATTAAGCGCTAGCGATTGGCAACTTGTCTAAGCACCCAGAGGTAGTCCTGTTTGCGTTCCCTGGATGTTAACTTATGATATTTAGAATTTACTATCCTGCATATATGTATAGGTATATTCTATATGAATAATTTTCTACCTTAACTAATCTTAACAGGATAAGTGAAAAACATAGTTGTAATGACAAATTATATAAATAGCCCTTAAAATTAGCAAAACATACAAAAAAACACTTACCTTCTATATGATTAAATAAATTCGGGGTTTCGGGGTTAGGCCACTAACACGTTAAATGAATGGGTTAATGGAGAAATCTCAAAAATGTATGGCCAATTAACCTCGTTAACCAAATAAGAAGAGACCCAGACCTAAGAGTGGCAGACTAAAACGATATTTCCTACCTTGGCAGGGTCCTGATGGTTGCCGGTGGCGTAGACGGAGGCGCGCCGCCCCAGCAGCGTGCGGCTCACGATGGAGCTGCTGCGCCGCCCCGACATGCGGTCTTGAGGCACGGGCAACATTATCACTACACTAATACTATCACTATATCATTTGATACACTACTACTATCAGTTGCTTATTACTCGCTACGACATCCCTGCGAATTTAGAACAGGCAACATTTTTATGATGAATATCAAATCACTTCGTTTTATTGAATATCCCATAAGGCTATTAATTTTATATCTTATTTAATTAAGTATATTTATAGGCACATTAATTTTACTCTAGCAACAGCTGTTTGATTTTGTTCGCTCGGAGCAGATATTCTAATGATTTATGTTTCGTAAATGCTGCAGTTACCTGTAACAATAAATGGTTATTGTTAAATTTTATTTTTATTTAATATGTAATTATAAATACGTTCCGGTCCAAAGCTCGCATTACTGACGTAGGTATAAAATCTGCCTCAATATGGGACTGGGTAGATCGCATCTGCCACAGGCATCCAGGAAGGTGGGATAGTATAGCCACGAAGTAGACGCCACACTACAACAGGCCTAACCCAAACAAAGGTAAAGGTAGGATACATAAGAGTCCAGCACAATATTTTATCAAAATTCTGAAAACATGAACCGTTACCAAATGCAAAATGTCGACCGGTAGGTAAGTACAACTAAACTTCACCGGTAGGTACAAATAAACTAGTAAAACTTCGAAACTTCTTTCCTGTGTAGCATCATTCTTATTCACGCCGTGTCACCCGCTGCGTTCACTTCACCTTTGTACTAGGTAACCTTTTACACTACATATTTTATGAGTGGAAAAAAAGTTGGTGCATTTTATTAGCACGTTCCCCGGTCCCGAGACAAATTGACCTCGCGGTCGCTCGAGCGCTTCTGACGGCCAAAATGGTTCGTATATTACCTTCTCTCGGCACCTACAACTTTTGTATTAAGTGTACGTGCGAAAAATAAATTAGGTAGCCGGGAGTATCTTGAGTAGACACGTGTACCTAATGATCCAGGAATCTGTGCCTAGTCTCTATTCTCAAAGACTTGGTATAGTTTATTCTAACTTTGATTATCTGCTCATGTGTAGTAATGATTATTTTATGTGCGTAGTGTTCAAAATGCACGACAAGTTGTTACCTTATTGAGTCTAATATAATTATTAAGTAGATACCCTTTATCAAATAATACCTCATCGCATTACGTGAATATTTTCATTGGACCAAATTCATATTTTTAAAAAGAGACAGGTACCTACCTTTTATTCGGATCTCGTCACTCACAATGTGTTTGGGTGATCAAAGGTAATCAGTACGAGTATATTTTCCTTATACTAATCTACTGTATTTCTTCGTTTTGGTTTCGTCGTATTGGTTGAGCGAACATCCAAGAATACAGGTGTGAGGCTCGTATCTTAATAGCTAACCTAACCATCTGTAATCCGGCAGATGAGTGAGGCAAGTGAAGGGCCATTTAAATGACAGTGCCGTACTTTAATAATACGGGTTTTTTCCAAGCACTAACATTATTTAGTATCTACATTATATACAGGGTGGTCCAAACCTTGACGTCAAAAAAATTTTTTTAGGTTCCTTACGTCATGGGCTATCAGAATATACTCCATGTATGTTAGCCGATTTTTTGTAGTTTTCGAGTTATGAATTTTTGAAAAATTTTTTTTGAGAAATTCTGGAATTAAGAAATTTATTGATAAAAAAAAACTATTGTTTTTTTTTAATATTTTTTTATTGTAATAGTATTACTACAAATAAAGCATTTACTGACAAAAAAATAAGCGTCCTCACTTTGATACAAGTAGGATAAAAATACCAAATTCAAAATTTTACGTTAAAAATGCATCAAAATAGCATTAATGTACGTAAATAAAAAAAATAAAACATCCCAAGGATTTTTGGTAATGTGAAGACTGCCCTAGACCTTAAACCTTCGTAAAAGCAAAAAAAAGTGATACTTAATAATGAGGATTTTTCAGAGCAGTCGGTCAAATAAACTTAAAAAAGCTTAAAATTTTAAACTAGTAAATTACTTGAATAACTACACAAATTGAGTTTTTGTGGAATTTTCTGTCTTTGTTTATTGATAAGAACAACAAAACATACGAAATTTCACTTTATTTTTAAATTAAAAATTTAGAAGTTTTTTTGACCGACTACGAAAAATCCTCATTATTAAGTACTTATCACTTTTTTTTGCTTTTACGATGGTTTAAGGTCTAGGGCAGTCTTCACATTACCAAAAATCCTTGGGATATGTTTTATTTTTTTATTTACGTACATTAATGCTATTTTGATGCGTTTTAACGTAAAATTTTGAATTTGGTATTTTTTATCCTACTTGTATCAAAGTGAGGACGCAAATTTTTTTGTCAGTAAATGCTTTAATTGTAATAATACTTTTACAAAAAGAAACTAGTTAAAAAACCCAACAGTTTTTTTTTATTAATAAATTTCTTCATTCGAGAATTTCTCAAAAAAAAATTTCAAAAATTCATAACTCGTAAAGTACAAAAAATCGGCAAATATACATGGGGTATATTCTGATATCTCATGACGTGAAGAATCTAAAAAAAATTTTTTGACGTCAAGGTTTGGACCACCCTGTATATTATTCCTAGGTATTTCGTTTCCCAATTCAGTTACATTTCCGTATTTGGGTTAGTCACAGAAAAAAAAATCACCTTAATATTCGTTCTGATTATTACCGATTGTGATAGGATAAATAAAATAAGTAAAAAAAGTTTTAAGTTAAACGGTTTTTATTGCACCAAAAACTAGATAAAATAAGTAAAAAAAGTTTTAAGTTAAACGGTTTTTATTGCACCAAAAACTAGAAAATAATAATTTGTTATAACTAACCGTAGATGCAACTTTCTGTAGATTACTCACGTGAAATTATTGTCACTGTAGTTTTCCCAAGTCGGATGCTGAAAGCCACGTTTAGCCTCTATGTCAGTGGATTAAGCGTTACCTAATCGGAAACTTTTACCAAACTGAAATAAAAACGTGGGGCGTACGCAATTGTGATTAAGTCAATATAGTTATTTAAGAACACACATATAAATCAAGACAGCAATAGTGTAATAAGTTTTGTTCTTGCCTTGTTAAAAGCTATTTACCTGTGTGGAAGTGATGGAACAGATGGATGATTAATTGCAAAATTAAAGCTACAATTACATATTTTGAACTTGTATGTTTTTTTCTTCATAATAACGCCCCACGTTTTTATTTTAGTTTAGTAAAAGTTTCCGATTAGGTAACGCTTAATCCACTGACATAGAGGCCAAACGTGGCTTTCAGCATCCGACTTGGGAAAACTACCGTGACAATAGTTTCACGTGAGTAATCTACAGAAAGTTACATCTACGGTTAGTTATAACAAATTTTTATTTTCTAGTTTTTGGTGCAATAAAAACCGTTTAACTTAAAACTTTTTTTACTTATTTTATTTTCATGTTTTTAGTGTAATTGTTAACTTAATTTCCGATACTATACCGATGTTGTTTGTAATATGTAATACAATTATGCAATATGCATGCTAAGTAGCGTTTATACTCTCGCGCTTTCATCACGAATCACGACACATATGTAAACGTAATGGACATTATTTTATGTGTAACGGGAGGCGAATCCCTGCTGAATAGATATTTTTAGAAATCCGACACCATTTTTTTTAATTTAATATCTCGATTGACAAATAATAAAATAAGTAAAAAAAGTTTTAAGTTAAACGGTTTTTATTGCACCAAAAACTAGAAAATAAAAATTTATTGTATCTCACCGTTGATGCTACTTTCTGTAGATTACTCACGTGAAACTATTATCACTGTAGGTAGTCTTCCCAAGTCGGATGCTGAAAGCCACGTTTAGCCTCTATGTCTGTGCATTAAGCGTTAATCGGAAACTTTTACCAAACTAAAATAAAAACGTGGGGCGTACGCAATTGTGATTAAGAAGAACACACATAGAAATCAAGACAGGAATAGTGTAATAAGTTTTGTTCTGACCTTGATAAAAGCTATTTACCTCTGTTGTAGAAGTGATGGAACAGATGGATGATTAATTAATAAGTTAATGCTACAATTATATATTTTGAACTTGTACGTTTCCTTATAATAACGCCCCACGTTTTTATTTTAGTATGGTAAATGTTTCCGATTAGTTAACGCTTAATCCACTGACATAGAGGCTAAACGTGGCTTTCAGCATCCGACTTGGGAAGACTACCTACAGTGATTAGTTTCACGTGAGTAATCTACAGAAAGTAGCATCAACGGTGAGATACAATAAATTTTTATTTTCTAGTTTTTGGTGCAATAAAAACCGTTTAACTTAAAACTTTTTTTACTTATTTTATTTTCAAGTTTTTAGTGCAATTGTTAAGATAATTTCCGATACTATACCTACTTATTCCAGATCAAAGATGTTGTTTATAATATACTGTAATATAAATTATGCATGCTAAGTAGCGCTTATACTCTCGCGCTTTCATCACGAATCACGACACATACATATGTAAACGTAATGAACATTATTTTATGTGTAACGGGAGGCGAATCCCTGCTGAATAGATATTTTAAGAAACCCGACACTAAAAAAATGTTATTAAATATCTCGATCGACAAATGAAAACCAAAAGCTGGGCGTAGTTAATGCACCTAAGCTTGAATGCCCGAAGTGTCTCAAATGGACGTGTTATCTATACAATAAGTACCTTAGATAACAGAGACCTGACAATAAGGTTAAAACTTTTATATTGTACACAAAATACAAGTCGAATTTTGAAACTATAAAATATAAACTCGTTTTCTCAGTCGACCAACCGGAGGACCGCAGGTCTGACGGAATCACTCTACCCTGGAGAGGCCTATGCTAAGAGTCTCTCTGCGAGATCGGATTAGAAATGTGACCATTCGCAGCGGAACCAACGTAACCGATATAGCTCTTCGAATCGCTAAACTGAAGTGGGTGGGGCTCGTCGCGCGTGGAAACGATGGCCGTTGGGGCGGTAAGGTTCTCGAGTGGCAGTCACGTACCGGAAGGCGCAGCGTGGGTAGCAAACAAGGTGGACTCATGACCTGGTGAAAGTCGCTGGATACGGGTGGCACGGGGCCGGTCCTTGTGGCAATCTTTGAGGGAGGCCTATATTCACCAGTGAACGTCTTTCAGCTGATATGATGATGATCATGATAATTTAATCCGTATGTTTCTACCAAATATCTAAAGCAGTACTTCAAAATCTACATATCGCTAAACCTAGCGATTGTGGCAGGCAGTAACACTGGAGTATCAAATTTGAGGAGTTGGACGTTAGTATTCAATTGGCATGTTTCTTTTCTACCTATATACTTCATATCGAAAGAACTTCTTTAAAATCAAGATATCGATAAAAGATAAACCTTGCGGTTATTGTGGGCAGTACTGCAGCATCAGGAGTGAGGAGTTGGAAGTCAAGATCAGGCTGTTAGTATTTGATTATGCCAAACATGCTATACTTTCATTTTCACGTGTCTAACACTCTCGGTTAAGGAAGGCAGTACGTCTGCAGCATCAGGCTTTGAGGATACAAGGATAAAAATATTATAATATTGCATTGTCATGGGGACTTGATAAGAGTTCCAAATTTTATTGATTTCGGTGCAGTAGAAGTGGTCGAAAAAACGATCACAAGATTTGAAGCATCGACGACAGTTGATACGCGGTGAAGTTAATAAAAACCGTTTAATAAAAAAGTGTTCAATTGCCCCAATATTTATATCATAGTTTCGTTACGTATAGAATACAATTTCAATCTTTGTAATCAATCACACTCAAAATAAGAAAAGCCCCAAGAGCGGGCTACTATTCATTAGATTGTAATACTTATATATTGTACGTAGACTTCAAGTCAGCCATATTTGTTATTTTTTTTTAGATTCCACTGACGATTGGTATAGTTCGTCAATATCATATTTAATGAAAACCGTTCATATCTCTCCGTTCATATTTCTACCCTTGCAAATCCAATCATCATAGGATAGTGTAGTGCCAATTATTGATATTGACTATATGTAAATCATTAATTGAAGATGTGGAAACCACCTCACATATCTATACACGACCTTTGAGCTCTACCGGAGAAGCGGCTTGGCTTAATCATGAGAACCTATGCATAAATTTCGCTGCTACGGCATTATGATCTACAATCCTTTTAGATGTATAATAAACCGATACATCGAATCTGGATTGACTGAGGTTTCAAGGGATTGGGAATATGTCGAAATAGCCAGGTTCAATAAATATTGCAATTACAAAGGATTTAATTAATATACAAATTAACGAGAGGACAGAATTGCACATACATGTAGCGTAAGTGTTTCCAATTCCAACTAAACAGTTAGTGCAATTCCGAGTTTGCGTTAATTTAGCTAAGTTACAACATTGTCTGATTTTAATAGGACAATGCATTGTATTTTTTGATCTTCCAAGAAAATACATAGTGATTATTTAATTTGTTTGAAATACTTACGATTGTGTTACGATGATAAACAACTTGTATCCAAGAAAAGCTACTGACTCGTACGGTCACTTTAGTTTTTTCTATAACTACTGTTAATATTCCTTATACGGAGGTGAAATAATTTTACTATTTAAATAATATCACTGATACAGATTTCTCAATAAGTAGGTAGGTAGGTACTACTGTTAAGTAGGTATGTAGGGTATTAATCTGTCATACTATAAAGTATTATATCGCACGCCTGTTATTTTATCACGCAACCAAGAAAACAAGCGCCTTGTGCCTGGCAAAATTAATGTCTATTCACGAACTTTCCCGTAGAACTTATTTACGAACAGTATCACAAAAAGGTCATCTGTCATTTAATTCAAGTAGGTACTTTACTTAATCTGTTTACTGCGTCGTTTGACCTTGACTAAGATTCATGGCTGTTTTGCTAAAGATCTTCTAGTTGACTATGATACCTAAAGGCTTTCAAATATCATTATCGCGCATGTACGGAATTTCGTATTTACTGTCATAAGCAACCACGTTTCGTGTAAGTGTCATAAATAAAGTAAAGCGTGCACTTAGCCCACAGAGCGAAGGTTTGTCGCGAGCAAAGTAATGTTTTTTTCTCTAGGATTTGCGAGCTCCGCAAATGGGCCTGAAAGCTTCCGCACAGCTCATTTGGTGCGGATTCCGCGCTGGTAGGTACGGGTTAAGTACTCGTACTGTCTGCGATGCACGGAAATGCGCCAAATTTGTAGGTTTTACGTCGAGATAATGTTTCTTTTGCTCTCATATTTTTACGCAAATGGACAAAGGCAGTCGTTTGTCCTTGAAAGTCACTTAGCATTGATATTCACATTGTTTACAGTTTCGTACCACACCCAGGTAGTAATTAAATGTAACCAAATTCTCTTAAGGGCCAATCGACTTTTTTTGTGTAGTTTGTAAAAGTCCGTTTCATGGAAAATCTCAATAACGCTTAATAAGAACATTTTTTCTATTCGAAAAAAAAAAATTGTCTCTTAATCTTACAGTAATCGGATTAAAAATACCTGTGACCCGGTCATAAAAATAATAAATAACCCGCCAAGGAAAAAACAGCTCACGTCACCCATCCAACACCAATTACTTCCAGCGCTAAACATCAAACACCGCAAGCGTCACAAACATTGCCCTCGTTAACCTACCGAGCTGCCGGACAGTCCGGCCGAGCCCGGTTCACCCGGCCGGACCGTCCGGCGGTTCGTCCGGAAGGCGCAGAATTAAACACGTGCAAATAAACGACCCTCTTTACACTCAGACCTCTTCGTTGACTTCGAAATAAAGGGATACGGCTCTTCATGCGAGATTGCGCGAGATGTTTGTGTTTATTTTTATATGCGATAGCTGTTGGTTAGTGGTAAATCCTGAATTTGTTGGCGGATCCTGTTGGATTTATGTTGACGGCCGACGGGTCACTAAACCCTGCACGTTTTAAGTTAGATTTACGCGCCAATTGTATAGGTAATATAAGGCGTGACAGCCTACGACTTTTTTGTTAAATACCTAAATTTGTATACAAACGGTATAGTAAAAAAATATTAAACACCTAAAACGTGCATTATTTCATAACCACGCACTTTTAGCACAAAATCTTGGTTTCATCGCAAACTTAAAGTGTGAGTTCACATAGATTTTTAATTAAAATGTAAAAAATTATTAGTACCTATTAATGTAAAAATATATCTGCATACTTTCACGATATGTGTCATAGACGTCAAATGCTTTGGAAAGTCAGTCATATTTGTTTACTTTTTTTTGTTTTCTATAAATATTGCAATTACAAAGGTGTTAATTAATATACAAATTAACGAGAGGACAGAATTGCACATGTAGCGTAAGTGTTTCCAACTAAACAGTTATTGCAATTCCGAGCTTGCGTTAATTTACCTAGGTTACAACATTGTCTGATTTTAATAGGACAAACCAATGTATTTTTTGATCTGCCAAGAAAATTGTTAGTATTAATGTAAAAATATATCTGCAAACGATATGTGTCATAGACGTCAAATGCTTTGGAAAGTCAGTCATATTTGTTTACTTTTTTTTGTTTTCTACTGGTGAACGGTATAAATAAATTCGTTTTACAGTGTATACCTATGCTGAGAGTAAACTTTTGTACAGATATAATGTGTGTATTGTAAATTGTTGTATGGCATTCCATTTAAAATGTAGGATTTCCCTTACTCGTATCGTAGTCACTTTGTTCGTGTTTTAAGGTTACCGACACTCGTATAGAAAAACTCCACTTTCAAGAGGATCGCGTCAAGGTTTATACAGAGAGTCAATGAATAGTGGTAATCAGTCAGTATTGTATTTAGACTGGAGAAAATACAAGAAACATTGTTTACGTGTACTTATTCGTTTCAATGCTAAATAACTAGAACCAAATACCGAGGAGATGCAAACGCGCGACAACACGACATAATCGTTATACCTATTGTGATCGTATTGATACCTTAAAGGATTTCATTATATAGGGATTTAAATGGCGCCGTCTTTAATGAAATCCGTCGTCAAAGAAACGTGTTCCATGTGTTCTGTGAGGGATAAGCGAACATCAAACGAAAAATCATCTGCTTTTCACCACGATGGCTTCGGTGACGAGTGGGTGGAGCATTAGAGTATGGATAAAACCTTTTTCAAGTTAGGGAAAATAATAAGATGTAGATACCGAAGAAGTTGCTAAGTACCTATGATTGTTTACTTTGATCGATTTCTTATTTTGCGTTAGAAGTATTCCATACTTATTTCTTGGTACCTACTGCCTAAACACACTAAATAGTGTTATTACCTATATTCTGTTTTGTTTGGCGTTTAAAAAAAGGGATACAATCTTGCAGTATCTTTTTATTGAAAACTATGAGTAGAAAATAAATTTTAGCAAATATACATAATATAATAAGGAAATAGAGTGATTTACATTGTTTTTGATTCATTAAGTACCTAGTTTGGATTTTTATATGCATTTTTCAATAAAAATATACTGCAAGATTGTTTACCTTTTTTTAAACACCAAATCAAACAAAGTATATACCTGTTATAAAAGTATTAGGTATAAGTATTATTGACATAATGTCATTAACAGAAACGTTTCTGCTATTTTACATTCTGAATAAGTAGATAGTCGCTTTGAAGTAGTATTCATCGCGTTCCTAAACACATACTGCACCTAACATCATCGTTATCTATAGTTAATTATCCGCTCTAAATAGCGAAGCAAACACGCGTAATCTAGAAGAGGTGTGAGCCGCGAAGTATGAGGCTCCCGCCAAGCAGCCCACTATTATTCCCCAAGCTCTCTCCTTAGCATATTTAACCCATTATGAGGTTAATGGGCAATGTCGGCAGGAGCTCGCGGGCCGGTGTGCCCCTTAATTTTCCGCCAGTTCTTAGTTAAAGAGACGGGCGCCGGCACCAGCGTTGCGCTCACACGCTTTTCATCGTAAAATTGATGGCTTGCGCAAATAAATGTTAGCAATGGTGTTTAAGCTTGAGAGAGGTTTTAAGCTAAAGTCTTATTTTGTTTATTTATTGAACTTAAAACAATAAATATAAATAAGGTTAGTACCTCTATAGTTCGTTTTTTAGCATTACAGAGAACACAAAAGCAGAAAGCACGAGGTCTTTTCTATACAACATTTTATGCCTCAAAGGTCATACTATCTAAAACAGGTATTAAAAATACTAACACTATTATGTTCGTTACTAAAATTTTAATTACACAAGTATTTTCGATATCTATGTTTAATTAATACTTACCGTAATATATTTATTCTTAAAGGATTTATTTTCGTCTGTGTTACTTTAAATTTCTTAATTTAGCTAATAAAAACCTAAAGAAGTAAACATTCGAAACTAACGGCTCGGTTTTTTAGCTATCTACATTGTCAACCGTATTACGCTATTTTTCTCGTCTTTTGTCAGTCTTTATAATATATAGAGTTGATAAGGGCCATGTATCCAGCAAGAACAAAGATTTAAAAACGGCTTCTATAAAAAAAATTGTGCCGGATGCATTTTCCAAAATAAATGCTGAAACTTCATGCATTATTCATGTTGTTAAATGTGAAGAAAAAATGATGCGATTAGACCACAAATTTGATAATGCAGTAGAAGGGTTTGTTATAAAGTAGGTATGTCGGTGGAGAGTGATGGTGATGACACAACATCTTCGGATGAGGACGACGAATAAGCAATAAACTATCAAATTAAAGTCATTGAGGCTTAAGACTATCGAAATATGTTTAATTTAAAGTACCTAGTTTTATGTACATATTGTACTCAAATATACTCAACAGTACCTAATAAAAAAGGGTAGACCTTTTAATTTTACAAATTCAACTATAAATGATTGTATGAATTTAATCAAAGTTAGAGTAAAATAATTTTCCGTGTAATGATCGTAATCGTGATTGTGTTATCCGTAAAGATCGGCACCATAGCGCGTACTCCCTGTCCTTAAAAAAATGTCATTTCGTTGTATGTAAAAATAGGTACATACAATTTTGCTTTAAATTGTGTGTGAACTTCGAGGAATGGAGATCCGTTGGAAGAAGCACGAATATTTACATCTCGCTGGAGTTGGTTGACGGTAAACCTTTGCTGAAGGTAAGTTCGGCCAACGGTGAGGAGCCACTATAGCCGAGTTACTGCGCTATCTTCTGCAGATCACAAAGGTACATTGTTTCATATAGCGGATAAATCTCCAATTCAAGTTCCACATTTTATAATTTTGAACATTAAAACCCACATGTAGAGTCCATTATGTCCATTACATCCATTGAAAAAATAATCGAACACAACCAATTCAGACCCAAGGTGACGTATTACTATTACTACTAAATAGCTACTAGGGGGCTACCACGATCTACTAATTCGATTCAGTTTAGGACCTAAATTGAATCGCGATATTCGCGATATGTCAGTTCCATACAACAACTGTCAAAAACAGACAAGCCGAACCTCAACTGAATCGCATTTAAGAGATCATGATAGCCCCCCAGAGCATGTTAGTAGCTAGACATCCAGTTTAGTAAGAGTGCCAACATACGTAGTTAAATACAGATCGATGTAGGCTCTTTGTCTTAAAAAGGAATTGCAGATAAAATAAATTCCGCTTTTGCGTTTCCGCAAAGGCACAGACCAAAATGAAGCGTAAGTAGATACCCACTCAAAGTCCACTTTCTTCACATGCGGTCAGTCTTCTCTGCCGAGCTCGGATTAAAAACTTAGCCGGGAAAAGCGGGTTGAAACGTTCACAAAGTGTTCTTTATACGTGCTTCTCGAGGGCTATCGGTTCGTATTTAGGTAGTCTCTGAAAATATGTTAAAGATGTTGATCCTTATGTCTCGAACATACGTTCTGTAATGTATAGTACATATTATATTTACAAGGTATTTACATAGTACGAGATAATTGGCACTTATTATCTAGGTAAATTTTATTTGTGTTTATAAGACATGTTGATCAACAGGGTTGATTGAAATTTTCATTATAAAATGTTAATAAAAAGCTGCCCAAAAACCGATAGGTGGTTAGCAGGAATATAAACAAAAAATATAAAAATGAAATGACAATTACTTAATCCTTATTTACCTATTTATCTTGCACTCCGTTTGGAAGTCCAAAGTTCATCTTCATTTTACACTTTTTTTAAAGATAATTTCAAAGTTAATTGATCTTTCCTGTTTCATCGTTATTACAGTAAGAATTCTTTAGTCGTAATTATATTTAGGGCTTCAGC
Source organism: Thaumatotibia leucotreta (assembly GCA_025490895.1). Lineage (NCBI taxonomy): Eukaryota > Metazoa > Arthropoda > Insecta > Lepidoptera > Tortricidae > Thaumatotibia > Thaumatotibia leucotreta. Next base: position 27,540 of record JALPQI010002935.1, on the reverse strand, counting down.
CGCAAAAGCTAAGGACGTGGGTAAACTTGGTATTTTTTCTTTGGTATGTGACATTTAAAATTAAAAATGTATATACATAGTAGGTAGGGTTTCTGTTTAAAAAAACACAACTCAGAAATTGAAACAATTTGAGTTGTTTCAAAAAAATACTTTTTAAATTATCAATATCATTTTTACATTTGAAATTATCTTGTAAAAATTTAAACATGCTTTGCTGTGAGTGCCAGACATTAGATATTAGATAATGTATGTATGTATGTAAATTCTTTATTGTACACAAAACACAGGTAAAAATACACAAAACACAATTTAGATAGGTACAAAGGCGAACTTATCCCTGTAAGGGATTTCTTCCAGTTAACCTTTGAGCAAATGAGTCAGCCACAGGAACTAAAAGATAGACAAACGAACACGTGTACATTGGTGAAAGTAATTGAATAAAACCAATGTAAAATAAAAATAAATAAATAAAAATGATTTATTTATAATGTATACCTATTAAAAATCCTTACTCCCTACATATATATATAATACATATATACCTAGTAAAATATAGAATACATATAAGTACATATACTACGCATCTATAAATAAATAACCAATTCACAAGGGGTCGGAGAGCCACAACTTTTTGAGATTATTCTTGAGTGACGCTACAGACTGGGACTGTCTGAGAGACAGTGGCAGCCCATTCCACAATTTAATAGAACGCACCAAAAAAGATTTAGAGTAAGTACGCGACTTATTACACGGAAAAGCAAGAGTGAGATTAGCACTCGAGCGCAAGCGGTGACCACTAACGTCAGCCAGGTAAACGAATTTTTCAGAAAGGTAAGGAGGCGAAGAAGGATTAAAAAGTACGTTAAAAAGCAAGGACAGGATATGTACGTCTCTGCGACGACGGATCGGAAGCCAGCCGAGCTGAGAACGATATTCAGAAATATGATCGTATTTACGCAATCCAAATATATATCGGATGCACACATTTTGCAGACGCTCAAGCTTATCCAGCAGCTCCTCCCTCAGATCCAGGAAAGCAATATCTCCATAATCCAGAAGAGGAAGCAAGAGAGATTGGGCAAGGGTTAATTTCGTTTGCTGTGGAAGAAAATTTTGTAGACGCCTTAAGGAATGAAGAGACGCAAACACTTTACGACTAATCTCCGCCACGTGGGGTGTCCAGGAAAGCGTCTGGTCCATGATAATACCCAAATTACGCACTGACGAAGATAACGGGATAAGCGTCTCACCAAAGTAAATATCTGGAACCACTACCTCTGAGAGCTTGCTTATAAAGTAAGGGCTACCAATAACAATCGCTTGCGATTTCTTCGCATTGACTTTCAAACCATAATTGCGAGCCCAACAACGAATCATTTCTAAGTCCCTGTTAATGTTATTAACTAAGCTCGACAACTCCTCAATATTAGCCGCTGAATAGATCTGCAGGTCATCCGCATATAAGTGGTAGGACGAACTAAGGGACCTGGTGATGCCATTAATAAAAATTGAGAAAAGGAGCGGTGAAAGTACCCCACCTTGGGGAACGCCAGCAGAGAGCTCGCACCAGTCAGACAACTTGTCGTCAACTCTAACGCGCTGGCGTCTACCAAACAGGTAATTGCGGAACCAAGAAAGAGTAGTTTCAGAGAAATTAAGGGTGCGGAGTAAACCAAGAAGTATGTCAAAATTAACCGTGTTAAAGGCGCTACTAAAATCCAGGAGAACTAGGATAGTGAGCTTCTTATGCTCAATGTTAAGACGAATGTCATCGGTGACTTTAACCAAGGCGGTAACTGTGCTATGCCCTGGGCGGAAACCAGACTGGAAAGGGTTTAATAGGGAATGCATGTTAAGATGAGACAGGAGACGGCGATTCACAAAATGTTCTATTACTTTAGACAAAATTGGGAGAATGGAGATGGGACGGTATTGAGAGAAGTCGACAGGATTAGAGGTTAATGGTATTATTTAATATTTTATGATTTTGCAAACAATCGGTTCCTCGGCAGCGTTTCATGTAGGTATATTGAAAGAAATTCAAATTTAGACAATACAAAATATTCTTTATTATTCGATACGAATGTAACGATATTCCTCGCTGCAAAAATTTAGCTTCCGACGTCAATGTAACTTCCCTAAGAAATTAATTCGGGGCAGAAATATTTTTCCCGCCGTAATGGCGTACGTGACAATTGTATCGTTAATCAAGACTCGAAAATGAATTTGTCTTAAAAAGGCTTTGTTATTCCGTTCCGGCCTCACGGCTGCGGCACTCACCGACCAAGTTTCTCATCCTTACATTAGTGGATTACTGCCGAGCCTAAACTTTAGGTTTGATTAAAACCACGGTTCGCCGTGACGTGAGTTATGAGGGCTGTAATTCTATCGGTAGAATTAAAGGTTATTTTCCAATATCCGCTACAAGTTTCCCCAGTTATCTGTATTCTTTTGTTGTCCATTTTGACATGAAAGGAGCAAACTTTCGTTTCTTCAGATCAGATATATTTTTCGTACCTTTTTCTTATCATCGTCAAAGGGACTTGCTTTAGCCGTTGTTATCGCCCGATGTGTCCGTACTCGGGTGCCGTAATACCGAGGGTCATATTGAATGCACGAATAGCTAATAGGATGGGATTAGGGTCGCCAAAGAGTTGGTTTGGCTTAGCTTTCTATTGATCCAAGTTCGCTAGTCCAATATTGATAGATTCAGTTGCAGCGTCAGTTTTTTGATGCCACACACGTAAGGTTTTTTTTAAATGCACACTCACCTCAATAATTAATTAATTTACATAGGTTCAAAACAAGATCAATTTTTACAGGTTATGGGGTGAATGTGAAGTAAGCAGATAATATTATGACAAATATATAAACTATGCACTGGACTGGACAACCAACTTGCCAGTAGAAAAAGGCTGCCCATGGAAACTTTGAATATGCCACCTTTTTCTACTGACAAGCTAGTTGGCCACATTAGATAGTGTAATAATATACGTAATCATCGGCAAGTAACATAATTATATTGATTTATCAAATACCTTGTAATACAATTCATTTTCATCCTTGATTGTGTTCACTCCTTCCAGAACAGCTTTTTTTACGATCATGTCATAACCACTTGAATATGACAGCAAGATTAATGTATATCACCACGAAAAGTCATTTATTAGTGAACACTGAAAACACGCTTTCTCTTGATAACACTAGTTTCGGGACACACCGCAATGAAAACGAGTTTCGAGTAAAGAAGCTTTCAGAAACTCCTTAGTTGGGAAATTGTTTAAACTAGTATTTTTTACGCTCAAATGTCAATAGTGTGCTTTGAAACCTAATTGTAAGATAATTTCGGCTGGTTAGAACCAGTTTAAACTAATTTACTGATTGGTTTTCGCGGATCGGTGCTAGTTTGTTCTCACGAAATTAGTTTCAAGCAAACGTAACACGTTTTCATTTAAATCCCATAAACATTCACATAGGTAAAATACATGAGTAATGCCTTCTAGGAAATACGTCTGAATATATATTTGGAAGAGCTCGTGCGTGTCAGGTGACCGCAAGGCAGGGGCACGTACCAATCTGACGCTGAAACTAGCGAAACGGATCTTGTCACTGAATAGCTGCAAATCGAAGCGATCGCTCCAACTATTCATCGAACATAACACCCAAAGCTATTCAAACATAGCAATATGCGGTGCTTTCTGTTTAGTGGCCTTTAATTGGTACTTGAAAGGGACGGAAAGGTATATGGATAGTTTACTAATTTTAAAACAATTATGTAAGCTAAGCGTAGATTAGTTGATAACAGAAATAAAATGTTACCAGTACCTCGAAATTTCAATTTATAATGCCTTTGAACTGTACTGTACAGCCGTGAATGAAAGAGTTAAGTAATTAATTGATGGGTTGGATTCTCGGGTACAATCAAAGTCCATTACACGATGAGGAATCACGCCACTTTACGCAAACGTGGACAAAGGACATCGATCGAATTTAAAACTTAATTATTGGCTTTTATAGCTCAACTGTAATTATTTTATAACTATTAAGGTCTGCGCCAATAAATTATAATTGTGTGATTATTAAAACTTTTTCAATAAATTTTCAAAAATATGCATGTATGAACTAGGTTTAGGAATAACTAAGAACAAATTCTAACAAATGCATTCTCACTCTCAGAGTTGAGCCTTGCAGGCTTTGCTGGCGAGTGTTTATTTAGTAACTAAAATTCCGATTGTCGTTTCAACTATGACGGTCAGGGTGCTTAGACAAGTTGCCAATCACTAACGATTAATCGTCAATCGTAAACGAAAGCCAGCTACCTGTCTTTGTCGCACTAATATGAAAGAGTGACAGAGAGGGAAAACTACGATACGCTACTACGCGTTAGCGATTGGCAACTTGTCTAAGCATCCAGATATCTCACAGGCTAAATCTCATAAATATCTACACGTACACTCTAACAAATTTGCAATGGTGTGGCATCAAACAACCTAATAAAATTATGCTAACTATCATAGTTCTCGTAAATTTTAAGTAAACGATATTCGTATCATAAAAATGAATTCATATCAACTTGTAATTTTGTAGTATTATACGAGTACGGTATTATAATATGTGTTGTATACCTACTTGTAAAATCGAGTTTGAAATACTACAAATAAAATTTGCATAAATGGGTTACCTATAGATATAAACTCGTAATAAATGAAACGAAGCATAAAACTAGTCAGTTCACTGAATCCGGGCACCTACTGCGAGTAGGTTAAAGGTCGTCTAGAAAATATTATGTTCAATGCTATGAAAATACTTATTCGAATCCTATTGTAGCAGGAGCTGAGAATATACAATTGTTCGCGCGCGCGGTAAAAACCCTTTTGAGTGGGTATTATGGTAAATATTCGAACAATAACTAAGCTTATTGAAATAAATATTAAAATAAATGTTACAACCGAGGAAGAATTCTACATTTGCAAATAGCAATAGCAATCTAAGCAAAAATAATTTTGCCCGATATAAATCATGAATTTTGATTGAGTTACAGTGGAGTTAAAAATAATATTAACTTAATCGCTGCCTCAGGATTTATATATATGTTTATACACATGTGGTTAACAAGCAGACCCCATCATCCTAAGGCGTAGTACATGCCGGGAAAATGCTAGGAAGATGGTACGCCAGTAACCTTCGCGATGGCGGCAATTGGAACAAGTTGACGTGACGGAGAAACCATTTAGGTCAAGCGTTGCCGTGTCTAAGACATTTACAATTGCATTGTTACTCGTCAGAGGAATATCGGAATATGGCCTATCTACGTGACTTATATACTTAAGTATACTTGTTTGTTTTGATTTTCGTTGGCTAATAATATAGTGGATAACCACATTTTATTGGTGGTAATTAAACTGCGTCTAAATGTAGGATACAAAAAACTAAAAACTTTATTTATTTATGATGATTATCTCTTAGAGGAATTTGATCCTTACAAGCAAGTGTTTCGAAAGGTCGTTGTTTTAATTGTTAAAGTCGCCTCCATAATTAGGCGAACTAAACTGACAGCTAATAATGATACCAGACATAGGAAAAAATAAATAGTGATAGGTAATGTCGATACGGAAATATCGATATAAACTTGTACGGCCTTTTTTAGGACATGTAAGTATATTAACGTATCTTCCTCGCTCTTGTCTAGGGGTGTAACGAATATCCCATTTTGAACATTCGCAAATACGAATGCAAATAAGAATAACTGTCATACAGTTTTCGTTACACCGCTACCCTTGTCATAAAAATTATGTGTCAAAAAGGTAACGTAATTTGAATTATTAACACAACTTGACAACGTAAGGAAAGATTCACACAAAAACAATGTAACGGAACAGACTCAACAGACCGATCCGATGGCGGAATTCGATTTCGAATGAACTTGAACTATCATACGCAGTCATACTGTCAAGTGTCAACAAAACAAAATGGCCGACAGCGTTTTTACCAATGTCCAAATCGATGTTTGATCATTTTATTTGTATGTTCCTTAAATTATTATTTCTTTATAACACTATTGGTATAATTTTATATTAATAATGCAATTTGACTAATTATCTGGTTTGAATTTAATTTTTAAATGTCGATATGAACAACACTAGCAAATTTGTGGCAACATTGGCGTGCATTGAACTGTCAAGTTAGTTCGCCTAATTTTGGAGGCGACTTTTAGGTAGGTATTACATATTTAGTAATTTATTTAAAACTATCTGATCCAAATATATTAAGCAAACGGTGACATAATTATTTTCTTTAAAACTGTCCCTGTACTGCAAGGTCTAATCGTTCGTAACGGTTGTTCTAAGTTCTAGAAGTTCCCGAGTTTTAAGTTAGCCAAGAGATTTAACGATCCATTTTATTTATATAAATAGACAAAAAAAGTTTAAAAATAGAAAAAAAAAGTACAGTCATATTCTTTGTTTAGAACATTTTGTATTTAGGTTCATTCACATGAGAATCGTACCTACCCTTTTCTCTTCAATGGTTGGGTAACAGGACACGTCCTCATTATCAGTGTACCTAGATACATACCTACACTCCAACATAAACTAGGTACATATATAACTAAGTTGGAGATTTGAAAACAACTTGAACTCTGCTACGTCATTTCAATTAACACGTGATTAGAGAAATACGTTTTTGATAGAAATAAGCGCTTTATTCCCTTTCACACGTTTATCTTATATTCCCCATTGTGATGCTGAGTAAAGAATAGCGTGCGCCCACTCGTTTCGCAGAGTGGCTCGCCCTCAGTCGATGGATGCGGCTAAGTTTGGACGAGGAGTAATGAAGATGACTGTAGAATAAACCGTGTTGGGGCTTATAGTTAGTGGTCATGTTATTCGGTACCTACAGAAAATGGCGACCATGATACTTACTTCATTACGTACTATTTATTGTTTTTGATAATGACTTTTTTGTGTAGGTCTACTTCATAAGTTTTACCTACATAAAAAAATATATTTTTTAGTACAGATGGTGCCTTTTTTAGGCTCTAGCCTAGCGCGAGAAGTGTGTCATTTTACGTCAGGTCCAAAACTTCGGAGGGCCATTAAAAAACGTCGTACGAAACACGTGCAAAAACGAAATTCGTAACTCGTGTCGATTTAAAACACTAGGGAGTGTCGGTCGTGTTTTAAAACATCGCCACTCGTTTCAAATTTCATGTTTTTCACACTTGTGTCGTAATGTAGCATTATAGATTTAGGTATATTATAAAGAAATGAATAAATACATTTTAATAGTCAGAATTACACGTGAGCTTAGTATGTTCATAGATATAGTTATTAATAAAAGTGCTCATAAATAAGAAAACTAATAATACGGACTGCGGTAGAAATCTCGACGAAATGAATCATCAAAAATACGAATTACGTACGTGCATCTCGCTATTAGTTTGGCCAGAATCCAGTATGACAGAGATAAATTTGTCTTTAAAGCTTATAAAATCCAATTTCCGATGCGACGGGACTGGCTCAATCTCACGTGTAAAACCACCCGTTTGCTGCCAGGGGCCTATTCAGACACGAAAAAAACATGGCGCTTTTTTTACGCGCTAGTGCGAGTAATGGTTTATTTTACGTCAAGTCGAAATCTTCGGAAGGCCATATGTACTGAAAAACGTCGTACGATACTGGTGCGAAAACGAAATTCGTAACTTAATTTATCTCCACTCGATTCGAACTTAATGTTTTTCGGACTTGTACATGTGTAGTGAGAAATTACTTGCCTTCGGAAACGTTCGTAAACACATGCTGTTTCAGGCAGTGTCACCGAGTCTGACTGAAGTAGCATGACAGCTATTACTGTCAGTCTCAGTGAGATAGACTAAAACAGCATGACGTTGACGAACGTTTCCGAAGGCAAGTCATTTCTCACTACATCTGTATCGTAATGTACTATTATAGGGTAAACTTGCCTTAATCGTACTCCTGCCTAAATCGTACCCCATCAATATCTTGTGAATTGACACTGCTGAAGCGGCGCAAGTTTTATAAATCTGAACAACTTGGTCGGTGTGTAACATGATTCGAGAAACAACCCCACAGTGGCACTCCATCGAAAATTATTCAATAAGTTATTAATTTCGCTGTTTTCGAGTAATAGTTAAGGTCGATTCTTAAGGGTTTCAAATTTGATCGCAATGAGCTATGTAAATTATAAGTATTTTGCTTAATTCTTTACTTATTTACGCTATTAATTACGAGAAATATTATCGTCAGTTTAACAAAAATTTTTTTTATGCGGTAACTTTTAAATCTTAGTTATCTTATGCCTAAATCGTACTCATCACTTTGTTCTATTTCGTACCGGTACGTTTTAGGAATAATCGTTTATTTGACTGTATAAGATAAACATAACCAATGGATAATACAATACTTAGTCATGTAAATGATGTAAAGTTATAGAAATAACTCTCTGTGTATATTAACAAAGGAAATAAAAAAAAAAAAGAAATTTGGTTAGGCTCATGTTGTAGGGAGGAAACAAAATAAGAGACAATAATTTGTGTACCTACGCAATGAAGTCTGGATCCACTGACATTGTGCTGGAGTCGAGAAATATTCTCGTAATGTTATTTTTGACAATGCCATGAAATTATGCAGTCCGACAACAATTATGGATTGAAAAAAAATCGTTAAAATTTTAGTTTTCAATCTGAAAGAAGCAAGCAAGAAAGTCAAAAATATCATAAGGTTAGTGGCTAAATAAATATTACTAATATCCCTGAATATCATTGGCTATAATAATGAGACTATAAATAATTATATAATCTTAATTTTCATACTAAGTTACGCCGGTACGAAATAGGGATACAGAGGTACGATTTTGGAATACATAGTCTTAAATCGTACTTTTTCCACTTTTTTTTAAATCGTGTTTATCTCAAAATATATTGAAGTTCAAAATTAATTGGTTATTTTAGTCGATTAGTAAATAAATAAAGATTCTTTTGATATCATAAACATATTAATTTCTTATTTATATATCCTGATATTTAGCACTTTCTCTTAAGGGGTACGAATTAGGCAAGTTTCCCCTACCACGTCGGTGGCAAACTGGCATACAGCGCGCCTGTAGGTGAGCGGTTATAGTTTTTGGCCGATCCAGGAATGCCACATGCTTGTTCTCTCGGGTCTATTTATACAAGATGGACTCTCCGAAGGCAAAAAGGACAAAGCGACTGATAGTTTCAGTGAGTCCCCAAGAGTAGGTATTGGTCACATTACCTACAACGTATCGTTACTTGTCAACTTATGGGTGCTTAGCCAAGATGCCAATCGTTTGCGATTAATCGTCAATCGTAAGCGAAAGGCAGCTAACTGTCTTTGTCGCACTAATATGAAAGAGTGACAGAGAGGGAAAACTACGATACGCTACTAAGCGCTAGCGATTGGCAACTTGGCTGAGCATCATGGTACGGCTCCTGGCGCCGTGATTGTAACCATATCGACTGCGTAACTCACTTTCGTTCCTTATCGCTTGTAACAATACAGACGACCGACCGCGAACCACGACCGAAGTGTTGCTTCCCTCTCGCTCTTGTAAATTCGAACGTAAGTGTGACAGGGACGCAACACGTCGATCGTTTTTCGCGGTAGGCCTTCAGGTGTATGAGCGGGATGGACAGATCCCGACAACTAGCGCTGATACAATACGAGTACTTCTAAATAATATTATTGACAAAGATGTTATTGCCACTTGACATTTAAAGAAAGGAAACTAGGTCTAGTTGGGATTAAGCCCAATCCTACTCACGAGGTTTTCCTCACCGAAAAGTTACCGGTAATACAAAACGACATTTTCGTACTTAAGTTCCCAGAAACTCATTTGTACGCAACGGACTGATATTGATGCTAAATTCGTCCTATATTTTTATGTTTGTGAAGAGAGGTGTTTTTGCCTATATTCCAAATTTATGTAATCGGTGGTTTGCCGTCACGTGATTTCCCGTTTTGAATGTAGTCATTTGAATTTCAAATGGAAATTAACGACGTCTTACTTCCTCCACTGCAGCGCAGACTGAAGGCAGTTTTGTGTATTTGGCAAATAGGTGCTAATGAATTCTTTGAGAAAGTTTTTCGAGTTTCTGTGTGAAATGGCGACTTATATAAAAGTACCTAAGTACCCGGGTATTATAAATAATGGAGCGATTCTCAAAGAATTTTTCTATTTTATTAAAATTTTTTTGATGATTATCAATACTTTGGTTTGCTATTTCGTATATTAAAGAAACGCCACAATCTATAAAACCTTAATTAAGAAGAAACAATTTAATTATCATTGCAAAAAAGTTTATAATAAAACAGGGAAACGGAAATTCATGCATTTAGCACTAATAATTGTGTACAGTCGACGTCAAAAATATCATTACGGTTTACGTGCCAAAAATATATTAACACGACTTTATTGCCTTAGCGCATAAACCGTAATGATATCTTTGACGTCGACTTTACGAAATGTTGATAAAGAATTACTCACTCAATAATTTTTATACTACTTCTTTGCGACCGCTCATTAAAAGTGAACTGGCGAAAACCACGTAACAGGTGTACCACAAATATTGCCACTAAAATCATTGTTCTAACCGGTTAATCATAACGGCTTTACCTGATGAACATAGATCTTACGAGTATTAATATATACAGTCTCATTACATCTCAGCATTCGTAACGGTTGTAATTAATGGTTATTTGATTCCCTGATGCCGAAGCAGTGGCGTGTGAGGCGTAAAACGGAGACTTGCGTTGCTATCTCGATAAATCCCAACTAAGATATTCATAAACTATATGAACTGTGAGCTTGGTTCTAAGATAACTTGGCCTCTAGCTCCGTATTAACTAGCATATTATGAGATAGTAGTAAAGTGGTTTTCTGGAAGAATTTTCTCGATAAGCCTTTTGAATAATAACCCTGTATCTGCTGACGTGACGCTAGCTCGTCAATGTGAACGAATTTTATACCCCTTATCTGCCTACTGACAATGTGTTGTTGGTGTTAGTATAGAAACGTATTATATACCTAGTTGCCATTGACACGTGATTATTACTACATATGTATGCTTAGCACATGATTGGTATTTCAATATGTCGCCGCGAGATAGATTTTCCATATTTTACTAACTATATGAATAAAAGAGGGATGGATATTCTTTCTCGCGGCGACATATTGTCGCACTCATCCTGTGCTAAGCCTAATGGTCGTACCACAGTCCCGCTATTTTACTATCGAATATTTAAAAAGCAGATTAACTGAAGATATTTTAAATCACGATCACGATGTGTATGTAGCATCACAGGAATTAATGATTATTATTTAAAATCGTGTGGGTACAACAATCCAAATTGAGACTGCTGTTGCGTCTTTGGCCGTATTTACACTGCACAACATGAAGGTAACAGATTCAGCCTTGGTAATACTTTTTCGTCACACTTGCTTTCCAAGTCCGCCATTTCTCGCGGGAGTTATAGGAAAGTGAAATTCATTTTGTATGAAAGTGAATTGCATTCTTTTCTATGAGAAATTCCACCTGACCTGACCGAGAGAGTATATTTATAATATTTATTGGTTAACCGATCAAATACAAAAATACCTGACTTTGTTACTAAACGATCGGACTTTAACATATTTTATTTATGTCATGTTTTCATTTGAGGGTAGATTGTGTTTACGTTAATTTTAATACCTACAATTATGGACTATGAATAGTTATCTAATACAGATACTATTTGTTATTAGTTATTCCAAACCAGTGAATACTATGAGCACTATGAGCAGGCTTGCATCGAATTAGCATGGGAGTGACTTGCGCAACGGTTAAATATGCAATTAATGAGTTCATTTTGAATATATTATGTTGATGTTTATCCGAAATTTGCTACATGAAATAAACGTATGTAGAAATCTAAGTTACCTGACAAAAGCTATAAATACATATTTAGCGACGAACATTCACGTCAAAATCATTAAAAGCTACAATTGAGTAGGTACATTTTACATTTAGGCCATGAATGAAACCGACATTACTTAAATTTTACTTCTAAAATGGAATTCCTATTTTCGTATAAACGGTTCGCCATTTGGCAAATTTATTATTTTCATAAGCAAATTTCACCTGCATTAATTCAATTTGCCTCTTTTAGCATAATTTAAATTCCCGTAACAGAACAGGTACCAAAGGAACATTTTTTTAAACATTTTATGTACGTAATAGATACATACCTACATATTATAGATATGTTCATAGTAAAGTACCTGTGTGATAACTCGATAACACGTCTTGTGACAAACGAACTAAAAGACTAAACAGTAATTTTCATCGAACTCATTAAGATCACCAAGATCTCCCATATAAGTCAATATATGTTACTATATATACAAGTATAAATAGATACATATCTATCTAAATATAGGGTGGCCAAAAAACAACTGCATCAAAGCTACCAGCAGTGTTATTTACTAAGGAAACCGCCTTGCTAACAGTGCTGCGGCAGCGTCGAGCCTAAAAATGGTATTCACTAATGCACTTTAAACGACACTAGCGCTCGGCGACGAATGCGGCGTAAGCTGGAACTACACTGCGTCGAGAGTTACCGCCTATAGTTCGACGACGAGCTGTTCTATGTTAGTGAATACCGTTTTTCGCAGCGTTGCACTCTACGTCGAAGTGAAGGCTGTCTCGTCGTCGAGCTCGTTGACGAACGCAGTGTCGAATGTGTGAATAAGAGAATAGCATAGCAGTGCAGTTTTGGGAAGAGGAATAAACCCTATGGGGTTTATTCCTCTTACATTACGGTACATTACGGCACTAGTGCGAAAAACATGAAATTCGAAACGAGTGGCAATGCTTTAAAACACGACCGATATCGATAGGGAGTGTTTTAAATCGACACGAGTTACGAATTTCGATTTTGCACGTGTCTCGTACGACGTTTTTTAGTGCAGATGGCCCTCCGAAGTTTTGGACCTGACGAAAAATGACACACTTCTCGCACTAGAGCCAAAAAAGGCACCGCCTGTACTAAAAAGGATATTTTAAATAAGTTTATGTTTCAGAAGTAAAATTTCGTCTTTTCTGAAACTTTTAAAAATCTCGTAGGGGACATATATTCTGAGTCCCAGAACCTCACAGACAACGCGAATGCACTTATTTTACGGGTACCTTGTATGGCTTGTCAATCCAAGAATTGCTCGACGAAAAGTATAAGTTAAAGTAACATAAATAAGGGCTTATTTTCAAAGAAAACACTTTTAATTACGAACTGAAGCCGACAGGTACACGGCGTAGGTACAGTTTAAAACTGCACTTGATGAAAAATTCCTCTAGATAGAGCCATAGCTTATACATAGCTCGTACTTCTGCCTGTTAAAATATAGGTACTCGGTATTTATATCGGGTCTAGGAATTTAGTCTTAGAATTTTTATGAAGTTCTCAAATGTTAATCATTTCAAATGTAAGCTATATCAAGTACGTGTATCTTCGAGCGCTGATAAAATAATTCAATTATTTGAATTTTGTAATCATGCCGCATCTTGTTGTATCAATCTCTTAAATATTTCAAAGACAAAGTTAAGATCAAACTATTCTTTATTCAAGTAATAAGCACTGTAATACGAATAGTAACAAGCACTTTTTGAATTGTCAACATAATAGCATGTATTAAGATGTCTCAAGATATTTATTTATCATTATGTTTGTATCTCCTTGAAAATCATGGGTTTATAAATCCCGGTTTTTCGTTAGGCTTGCGTGGAGATGTATTTTATTTTATTATTATTAATAGCAAGTTTGTAAAATAAATAATAATTAATAAATATTTCTAAAATAATATTCAGTTCTCTCGCAAGGAATACATACAATTTAAAACTACTTGTGGTCGTAAAAAATAATCGATTGGGCTGTTTGTGACCTAAATTTCAGTTCCATCACCAACTGAAATTTAGGAAATTTATTTTAATTCAATTCGACTTGTAGACCTAATTCAGCACAAGTATGTATAAAAAAAATTTAGAAATAATCAGATCGACAACGAGTAAATCCAAGTAATCTAACGATTTAGATGCAGAATCATTCATTATACACGTGAGCCCGTTATAAGTACTATCTGCGTTGTTATCTAACGGACATATCGTTCTACACACTACAAGAGTTTTTTGGTGATACCTGTAGACTTAATTAGCCATATTAATTATTATTCTTTTTTTGCACTGTCAAACAATGTTAATTCATTATAAAATTGATTCATAAAACCCTTCAGGCTCCACATACATGTAAAATGTCATATAATTATGTGCAATTAATGCTTTGATTTCATATGATTATTATTATAAATTTTAATAAAAGTAATCCCGCAGTGAATCATACATTAAATAAAGTATTTTCGGATATTTGTAAATGTTCATTTAAGTACTTACGAGCAATATGATATTGTGCCATCAAATATTAAAAAAATATATATACATTTTAATCACACATGAGACAACGAAACTCGCTAAATAACAATATGCATGTCAACAATACCACTATTGGGGATCAATTTGAATAACAAGCTATTGGAATAGCTATCGAACGATCGACAAATCCTGACTTACCGTGTTGTACCAGCGGAGATTGAAATTGTCATCTATATTCCGTTGTAAGCCGGGATTGTCGTAGTAATGCCGGACGAGCTGCCCACGCGACCAATACACGACAACACACTGTCATCATATTTAATTGACCAAAATATTTTAATATTTTCTATGGTTACCGCGAGGATTACACATGAAATAAAACAATAATAAAATAAGTAAAAAAAGTTTTAAGTTAAACGGTTTTTATTGCACCAAAAACTAGAAAATAAAAATTTATTGTATCTCACCGTTGATGCTACTTTCTGTAGATTACTCACGTGAAACTATTATCACTGTAGGTAGTCTTCACAAGTCGGATGCTGAAAGCCACGTTTAGCCTCTATGTCTGTGCATTAAGCGTTAATCGGAAACTTTTACCAAACTAAAATAAAAACGTGGGGCGTACGCAATTGTGATTAAGAAGAACACACATAGAAATCAAGACAGGAATAGTGTAATAAGTTTTGTTCTGACCTTGATAAAAGCTATTTACCTCTGTTGTAGAAGTGATGGAACAGATGGATGATTAATTAATAAGTTAATGCTACAATTATATATTTTGAACTTGTACGTTTCCTTATAATAACGCCCCACGTTTTTATTTTAGTATGGTAAATGTTTCCGATTAGTTAACGCTTAATCCACTGACATAGAGGCTAAACGTGGCTTTCAGCATCCGACTTGGGAAGACTACCTACAGTGATAATAGTTTCACATGAGTAATCTACAGAAAGTAGCATCAACGGTGAGATACAATAAATTTTTATTTTCTAGTTTTTGGTGCAATAAAAACCGTTTAACTTAAAACTTTTTTTACTTATTTTATTTTCAAGTTTTTAGTGCAATTGTTAAGATAATTTCCGATACTATACCTACTTATTCCAGATCAAAGATGTTGTTTATAATATACTGTAATATAAATTATGCATGCTAAGTAGCGCTTATACTCTCGCGCTTTCATCACGAATCACGACACATACATATGTAAACGTAATGAACATTATTTTATGTGTAACGGGAGGCGAATCCCTGCTGAATAGATATTTTAAGAAACCCGACACTAAAAAAATGTTATTAAATATCTCGATCGACAAATGAAAACCAAAAGCTGGGCGTAGTTAATGCACCTAAGCTTGAATGCCCGAAGTGTCTCAAATGGACGTGTTATCTATACAATAAGTACCTTAGATAACAGAGACCTGACAATAAGGTTAAAAATTTTATATTGTACACAAAATACAAGTCGAATTTTGAAACTATAAAATATAGTTATTTATTGAAAAAGTGCTTTTATTCGGTGGACGAGTTTTTATCAGCGCAGAATACATTTTAATAATTATAATTAGTAGATGAATTGGATTATAAGGTAAACTATATATACCTATATTTATTTCTCAATGTGACTTAATTCGATAAATTTCTCTGACATTTTAATTACTGGTTATTATACATAGATATAGATTAAGTTTATTTTTAATAAGAGTCCTTCTATTGTTAATTTTGTAGACATATTAATTGAATGTATAGTGATAATTTTATTAGATTTTAGTATTTAAATATAAAATTGTAATTTAATGTAATATTCAAACGCAATGTATATTGTTTAATGAATAAAATGACTATGACTATGACTATAAACTCGTTTTCTCAGTCGACCAACCGGAGGACCGCAGGTCTGACGGAATCACTCTATCAGCTGGAGGGCCGCAGGCCCGACGGCTCTCCCTACGCGATCCACTCACGCTGTCACTCTATCGGCTGGAGGGCCGCAGGCCCGACGGCTCACCCTACGCGATCCACTCACACTGTCACTCTATCAGCTGGAGCGGCCCTCCAGCTGATAGAGTGACAGCGTGAATGAAGTAGTGCGAGCCGTCGGGCTTGCGGCCCTCCGGTTGATAGACTCACAGCGTGAGTGGTTCGCGTAGGGCGGGCTGTCTGGCCTGCGGCCCTCCAGGTGATAGAGTGACAGCGTGAGTGGATCGCGTAGGGAGAGCCGTCGGGCCTGCAGCCCTCCAGCTGATAGAGTGACAGCGTGAGTGAAACGCGTAGGCCGATCTGTCGGGCCTGCGGCCCTCCAGCTGATAGAGTGACAGCGTGAGTGAATCGCGTAGGGAGAGC
Source organism: Thaumatotibia leucotreta (assembly GCA_025490895.1). NCBI lineage: Eukaryota > Metazoa > Arthropoda > Insecta > Lepidoptera > Tortricidae > Thaumatotibia > Thaumatotibia leucotreta. Next base: position 10,763 of record JALPQI010002935.1, on the reverse strand, counting down.
CGTCGGGCCTGCGGCCCTCCAGCTGATAACGCTCTCCTTACGCGATCCACTCAACGCTGTCACTCTATCAGCTGGAGGGACGCAGGCCCGACGGATCGGCCTACGCGTTTCACTCACGCTGTCACTCTATCAGCCGGAGGGCCTCAGTAATGACATACGGTACTAAACCGTGGTCGTGTACAATGGGCCTCATAAGAAGGCTCAAAGTCACCCAAAGGGCAATGGAGAGGCCTATGCTAAGAGTCTCTCTGCGAGATCGGATTAGAAATGTGACCATTCGCAGTGGAACCAACGTAACCGATATAGCTCTTCGAATCGCTAAACTGAAGTGGGTGGGGCTCGTCGCGCGTGGAAACGATGGCCGTTGGGGCGGTAAGGTTCTCGAGTGGCAGTCACGTACCGGAAGGCGCAGCGTGGGTAGCAAACAAGGTGGACTCATGACCTGGTGAAAGTCGCTGGATACGGGTGGCACGGGGCCGGTCCTTGTGGCAATCTTTGAGGGAGGCCTATATTCACCAGTGAACGTCTTTCAGCTGATATGATGATGATCATGATAATTTAATCCGTATGTTTCTACCAAATATCTAAAGCAGTACTTCAAAATCTACATATCGCTAAACCTAGCGGTTGTGGCAGGCAGTAACACTGGAGTATCAAATTTGAGGAGTTGGACGTTAGTATTCAATTGGCATGTTTCTTTTCTACCTATATACTTCATATCGAAAGAACTTCTTTAAAATCAAGATATCGATAAAAGATAAACCTTGCGGTTATTGTGGGCAGTACTGCAGCATCAGGAGTGAGGAGTTGGAAGTCAAGATCAGGCTGTTAGTATTTGATTATGCCAAACATGCTATACTTTCATTTTCACGTGTCTAACACTCTCGGTTAAGGAAGGCAGTACGTCTGCAGCATCAGGCTTTGAGGATACAAGGATAAAAATATTATAATATTGCATTGTCATGGGGACTTGATAAGAGTTCCAAATTTTATTGATTTCGGTGCAGTAGAAGTGGTCGAAAAAACGATCACAAGATTTGAAGCATCGACGACAGTTGATACGCGGTGAAGTTAATAAAAACCGTTTAAAAACGGATGAGTCATCCGAAGACCACGAACCCTGTAAAGTGTTCGAAACGTCGGAATGAAATTAAAATTAGTTAATAATATACCTACGCGAGTTTATCCGTTTTCATAGTTTTATTTCAAAATATTTTATTTAATGGCTCTGATACATAGGAAAAAAATTTTGACAGCTTGAAAATCATAATTGAGTTTAATAAAATATGTATATTTATGGCGCAGTAAGGTAGATAAAACCATTGTATACTTATATAATGGAATAATTGTAGGTAGGAATACGGCGGTGCGGTGCGGCGGGAGTATGGTTCGGTATATCGTGTACTGTGATCGTATTTGGTACCCCCACCACCCGCTTTGCACGCGGTGCCAATTGGCCAGCCTTCAGGTCACCACTTGTATCCTAATACTATTTTCCAGATTATACGTAAGCTAAGGGAAGTATCTATACCTACATATTTTGTGAAAATTAACAGTAGTCGTACCATGACTCGTCAAGTATCGGTAACGTTAGGTTTCACTCGATACGTAAAGCAGGCTATCGCGCTCACCCCAATATCAATGCGAGCGCGATAAAATGCATTACGTATCGGGTAAAACCAAACGAATCCTTTACTTTCCAACTCATGGTACTGCTACAGGACATTAGAAACACGAAGAGTTTTATTAGCTTTCGCATTACAATTCCGCTATTCAAATGGTGAGGAAACCAATTTGTTGTCAGATTTCTCAATTCAGCGGCGTTTTAGACTGGCAGCATTAAAATTTGTTTTGAATATACAATTTTTGTTATAACAGCGAGGCGCTCCCAATTTATATTCCTTTTATAGACTTCTGATAGATATTGACAAGTAAAGAAGTGTACCTAAGCAAAGGTGTAGGTAACTGGGGTATCAAGAGGGCAAAGAGGAGTGGGTAAAGACTTAAAATGAATATCGAAATATCTACTAATGAAGTAGATAAAAATCTTTCGTTACTTACTAAATGTATTTGTATATTTTACTTCTTTCCTAGTAGGTATTTAGCAAGTATTCAAGTCGTCTTATTTCTATTTTCTAGGTAATTATATACGACCGTCTTGGCTGCAAGGCTAGCATTTTACAAAGTAAATCGATTATTTAATTGATTTATAAAATGAAGCTCGTGAAGCGTTTTACGAAACTGCGATTGTTTCTAAATACTTGACCAGTTTTATACAAGCGTTCATCCGATGCCGAGCAAAGTCCCAGTTCGAAATAACAACGCCAAAACTGAGCTAGTCGCTACAATTTAAACGAAATACAGCTTTATATTTTTTGTGCTATTAAGCTGTTTGCTAATTTTAATAGCCTCTTATGCGATCCTCATAAATAGGCATAATAAAGTAGAGGTATACGTATGTAAATAATTGTATGTAGCTAAATATTAGGTATATCAAAAAATGTAATGACAATGTATACAATTAATATTACGAAAACGCGTTACTTTCCTGTATATTTAGGGGCTAGTACAAAAAACCGTTCTTATTATATGACGATTATGAGGTATCGAGTAGTGTATGAAACTATAGGTCGATTAATGAGGGTAGTAGGACATTAAAGTGCATTCAGACCAAACGAGCAGTCGCTATTCTAACTCCTTACTCTACGGAATTCGATCGTTCCACAAAACGTGATTCGTTGATTTCGTAGAGTGGGGGATAGAATAGCGAATGCTCGTTTGGTCTGAATGCACCTTTACTTGACTATTGAACAAACATCGTAAAACTAGTACATATGTAAATAAATATACAAGGTTATTTTTTCACCAGTACAAATACGTATACTCTAGGGGGTGTATAAGTAAGTCAAAATGAACAACTTTTACTATGGGGCCGAACCTGAAATCGCGCAAAAAAAATCAGCTGTTTCATACATTTCAGACGACCATGAGTCGACAATTTCTATGGAACAGCTGATTTTTTTTCGCGATTTCAGGTTCGGCCCCATAGTAAAAGTTGTTCATTATGACATACTTATACGCCCCCTAGAGTATTTGTACTGATGAAAAAATAACCCAGTATATCAATAACGAAAATATTTACTACACAAATATTTATTTAACCATCGTGCCGTGTGGTGACAGCGGTAAGAATGCATTTGTAACCACTAAGTCTTCCCGTGGGTACCGTAAAAGTCGAGTAAGGGATTTGAAGTGTCGTTGATCATTTATTTATTGCAGATTGATGATGGGCAGCAGCATCATCATAGTAGAGTGGATTGCCGACCCGCTCGCACAGCGTGGTAATAATGGGAATTTGGCACCTAATGCTTCCAAACGCTGAGGTAATAGGAGAGGCCTTTGTCCAGCAGTGGAATGATTATAAGCTGATGATGTGATGTGATGTGATATATAGCTATATATAATTCAACAACGACAACCACAAAGCGATTGGGCAAGTAGTATAACGGCTGTTACATTGAGAATTCTTACGCGATACGTAAAGCATTATATCACGCTCGCACTGGTGTATTCGAGCGAGCGATGGGCTGCTTTACGTATCGAGTAAAACCTAACGTATCCGTTACTTTACAAATCATGGTACAGCTACTGTACGACAATATTGTGTGAACATTATATTTAGTGGTCTCAAAATAGTTTACGAATGTCTAAATCTGTTACAAATGTTGTAAACAAGAAAAATGCAGAGAGCAACGTTTACTGTTGGAACACTTGAGATATTAAATATAGTCGTTTGGCCGCCAAATGGGAATTTAATGCATTCACCGATAGTTTGTAGTAGCATAATTGTCAGAGATGAAATTTATTATAAGATAAACAGTCACGAGTAAAATATTTACTGCTGTCTAACACATTCATCATCTTTTGTTACAATTTATGTAATAATATTATTTATATTTTCAAATAGTCTGCACTATTTTTTTTTACTTATCAGTTCATCACAATTGTCTAATATAACGTAAAGTGTGTTATTAAAAAATATATACAAAACCAAATAATAAATGACATGTCAAGTTGCCCTTTCATCTTACTTTGGAGCTGTTTGTCCTTTTTCTGTGACCGCAATGTATTTCATATTTTTTGCCAGATTGAAGCAAAACACACGACGCTCGCGTCTCGGAGCTATTCCAAAAACCCTTTGTTAGCCAAGAGTTTATGGTTCTTATGAATGCTGACCCACAAGCAGCTGGAAGCAGGACAGTAGTTAAACTTTCTAAATAGGTTAAATATTGTTGTTGTTGTCCTGTTCCCGGATTTGTTCTCAAACTGCCGCCAGACACAGTAGGTGCCTCAACTTGAATTACTTGAGCTGGTAAACCCGATGGGAATGCACGATATTATTCCACCCGCTTTTGTAACGCGGCCGAGTCAAAGCTAAAAAACCGGCCAAGTGCGAGTCGGACTCGCGCGCGAAGGGTTCCGTACCATTATCAATTTATTATTTAAAAAATACAGTTAAATCAATCTACCTCAAAAACTATAGGAGATAATTTAATCAAACCAAAAATCGTTGATAGAGTTTATTAATGTGCATAACATATATTTTTTTCAGAATTTTATATTGCGTAGTTTAAAAAATAGAGGGGGGGGGGACACATTTTTCAGACTTTGAGAGCTGATATCTCGAAAACGACTTGCTTAAATAAAAATGAGATTTATAAACCTTCATATCATTTTCAAAGACCTTTCTATTAATACCCCACACGCTTATATACAACTAAAAAAAAAATTCTATCCCTCAGTTACATGTATGGAGGGCCCCCACCCCAATGTTTTTTTTTACGATTTAGTACCATAATCCTGTAGCGGTTCATACAACACATATCCTTACCAAATTTTGTTACTGTAGCATTTATAGTTTCCGAGTAAATCGGCTGTGACAGACGGACAGACGGACAGACGGACAGACGGACATGACGAATCTATAAGGGTTCCGTTTTTGCCATTTTGGCTACGGAACCCTAAAAAGATTCGACTTGTCCTTGGATTGCACAATAGTTGTCACTTTCGTGATAATAACTAATAATTTTAAAACAGACTAAAAGAGAATATGGATGAAAATTACTTATCTTATAATTAAACTAAATTAATTTATGATTAAGTGACACAAAAGTGTTCAAAACGAAAAGCTTGTGAATACAGTTCACTAAAACTGATTACAGTCGATACTTTAGACGACTTCTAGACCAATTACATATATTTTTGCCATTTATTTGTAATATTTTCTATCTATTTTACGTAGGCACTGATGCATCGTAAACTGGGGTTATTTTGATTCCTGTGCGGATATTGGTCATCAATATTCAAGCTGTATATATCCGTTAAGGTTGAAGCCCAACTCATACAATTCTTAAACTTGTTGTTAATATAATGTTAAGAAAATCAGTTCCTTGTTTCTCAAAAATCGCTGATCGTGAACAATGTTTCAAACCAAAATAACGCCATTTTACGGTGCAGTAAAACGTTTTAAATAATGATTTTTCACCGCTAATATTTTCGTTTACACAAAACCAGTCAAATTAAAGTTACAATCACGGATCCACAATAGCAATACAATGCAAATGCAAATATATAAAGTTAAATAGGAAATAACGTTAACAGGCACACGTTAACCTACAAAAAACGCCGCATACGTAACGTAATACTCGTACACGGAAAGTAACTATGGTGAAGGTAAGAAAAATAAACTACTTAATAATACCTATAGAAATTGCTTGCCTTTATACAGTTCATTTATCACTTTTGTAGATAGGGGGAATACGCAATGAAACGGACGCGTTATGGAACGGACACTAGGTAACTATTGATCTCTATAAAAAATCTGAACGAAAATATACTTTTGTTTTTGTAATTTGCAACATTGATGACCATAGGGTGCATTATATAGATAATTCACCAAATGGTGATATGGTCATCAGTAATAAGTGTTAATGACCATCAGTCATCAGTGTTGCCAATGACAACACTTATTAGTTAGACATGACCGGAAATGCGACCACCGTGTATCTACTTAAAAACTTTGCGAGTGCATGTACTCGTATATCTAACGAAAAGTCACTTGATATTTCATTGTCACGTGATTTTACGTTCCAATCTGTAATTTGAATACATTTATTAATAATAGCTTATCGTATTCGATTGCAGAATGGAATTTTAGCTCGGTAATTCTTATTCGATTTGACAGGTGTATCACAACCACGTTCGAAAGTTAAGGGTTTCCAGCAATTTTAAACACAAAAGTCTCGTGAGACTCATTCAGACTAAAATTATATTGCACGCGGGTTACTCGCGTTTCAAGTCGAAAAAATGCTCGACATGCTTCACTCCATACATGAGGAGCTTCTTCAAGAGCCAATCGCCATGGCTTCGAGACGAAGACCAACATTCCAGGAAGCCCAACATTCTGATACTTGTTGTTGTATTCTGGCGATTTTTCCGCAACTCAACATCATACGTGCCTATTTTGCGTGGTTCCAACGCTGCCCTAGTACTTGTTGAGGACTTCACATACACCCTTGAAATTCTTCGCAGGTGCCTTGTTATTGTGGTTGTATTCTGGCGATTTTTCCGCAACTCGACATCAAACGTGCCTATTTTGCGTGGTCCCAACGCTGGCCTAGTACTTGTTGAGGAATTCACATACACCCTTGAATTTCTTCGCAGGTGCATGCAGGTTTCCTCACGATGTTTTCCTTCACCGCAAAGCACTTGTGAATATCAAATGATATTTTGTTACTTAATTATTATGAAGTAGCCCATGCGTCGAGCTTTCTGTTCATATATAAAAATATGAAAATTAATTAGGTAACGTTAACTTTGTACATGGCTGTGAAACTCACAAATCTTAACAAGAAATAGGTACCCAGCTAGGCATGTTGGAGTCGCCTGTGCTCGCGCTACGAGAATCTGACGGGTCCGGCCATCTTTACCGACCTCGCGTAACAATGACACTTTGCGCCCCGCGACCCTCAGCGCCTACTACGTCACAAACTGTTTTCGTTTTTTCGGACTTTGAAACGGAATCACTAACACCTCTTTCAAGGAATGCATATTGTCAGCCTCCGTAGCCTAGTTGGTAGTGACCCTGCCTACGAAGCTGGAGGTTCCGGGTTCGAATCCCAGCGAGGGCATTATTTGTGTATTTATTTATCACAAATATTTGTTCCATGGTCGCCTGTCTACGTATTTAAGTATATGTATGTATCTATTATATATATCGTCGCCTGGTACACCCACATCACAAGCCATAATAATTGAGCTTACCGTGGGATTAGGTTGATTTGAGTAAGCTGTCCTAAGATATTTATTTATTTATTATTTTATTTATATTAGTCTTAGAAATGTTTCTTTGACTGATTCCATTCGTAGTCGCGTACGCGATTGTTTTACTTTCATGTCCGTCTTATTTAATAGATAGAGTAATTCAAGAGGAAGGGTGTAGTATCCACTCAAATGCTTTTGATAACTGTGGTTACCAGCTGTCACTCTTATTTTACATAGGAGTAAAGCTCAACCAAAATATCAGAGCAAATGAGTGGGTATCAGTTTTGTACCTGGACGAAGCCAGGGTGGGTCGCTAGTATTCAATTATTTGTGTTTGTTTTCTATTAAGCATTTTACCAAATGATTACAGTAACTAATATCGGGTGCTCAATAATTCCAATTTACATGATAAACAATGGTAATGGTCAATTTCGCTAGTGGTAGGACCTCGTGCAGGGTCCGCCCGGATCTTACCCGTTAACCTGCCGCTAAATAGTTAGTACTGTGTTCCGGTTTGGGGGTGGGATAGCCGGTGTAACTGGCAAAGAGGCAATCCATGTAAGTCCTCAGTTCATAAAACATCGTTACATAAAAAAAATATCCCGTTTTAAGTGATACTAATAATGTTAATATCCATGTTAGCATAAAAACTTATAAGGTAGACAATTCATTATTTAATATGAACTATTTACAAATATGGTACAGTTTCCTTCGCACTTTTTTATTTCAATCAAGATCTAGTAGCAAGCAATGTTTGCTATGAATTACGTCATTGACATACGATAGTCGTAGTTGGATATTATCCGTTTAGATAAAATGATACTCTAACTATACTCCAAACCACTCACGGCGTAGTGTAGTACTCGTAGTTACCTATCTATTGAAGTTTGTACACCATTCGGGTTTACTATTTTGACTATAATGTTTTCAGTATATTGTAGTACAGTCAAAGGCAATAAGATGTACATACATATGTTTGCACTTAACTCTACTTAGCAGCCTGATAATTCACAGCTGTACTCACTAAAAGTGAGAATTGTGACCAGAAGTTATTTGGAGGTTAATCAAGATTTTAATTTTTTTAAATGGTCAAAGTCAAATTATAGTCTCATGCTATCCATGATCGACGTAGTGGTTGATAATAATGATAATGAAAACCTAGGTTCTCTGAAACATGTCGCATTATGACTAAAATACGGTTAAGTAACAGTTTACTGATATTTTATTAAATATTCGCTCATAGTACCTACGGTCAAGATAGGTTTAATATTTAATTCTGAAAGCCGAGCTATGATCTGACTTGTACGATATACTAAATTATAAAACATTTTTTAACTTCGGTTTCGCAGTATCATTTCGGAAGTAAACATTATATAACTGACCCAAAAAAAAAATTATGACATTCAATGGATAAATAAACTGGATTTTTTTTACTGATTACGAGTATGGCCTGAATAAACAATTTCCATCAAATGCTTAAATAATTCTCAACACATTAAAAACAGCTTCGCACTAAATGACGTTGCAAAAATAAACAAAGTTTATATTATACATCAGCACCAACACCAGACTCGCGCCAAAGTTTAAATTACTACCATGCGTAACTAAGTTTAACTTTAACAACAAATTTATACTCACATCTAACACTGGATCATTAAAAGTTCATTAAACACCGACAACTTTTTAATTATTCGTAAGTTTATTTACATTTAGGTTTTTGTTTTCATTCACTTGCGGAGTCATTCATTCTTGAATGACGTTGAACGGAAGACGGGGAGCGCGCGCCGCGGCCGGCTGCTACGGACCGCGATCGCTGACTGTCTACGTGCTACGGGCTACGCGCTACGAAGCCTACGGTAAGGCTATGCCTTAGATGTCGAGAGGCGGAAGACATGACGCTAATGTATCTTAAAAGCATCTTTATTCCAAGAATTTTGACGCAATTGTATTCATTGATATCAAATTGGAACAAATGACCTGATTGTATTGAATAAAGTTTAGCTCAACCTGAGTCTTTAAACAAACATACCTAATTCGAATCGGTTTATATAGTCCACTGCGTGGCAATATTATAATGGTATATGTACAGTGACGTTCAGAATTTCATGATCGATTTATGAATGAATTCATTCATAAACTGTCCATGCAATTTTGAACCCGACTATACCTTAGGGTGGTACTCCTTATTTTTACAATTTTGTAGGATGTTTGGACCAATACGGGAACTCTTTATCCTCCTGATTCTAATTTCCTATGGGAACATGCTTCTTAGTTAAGTTTGACCTTACTTATGAAAATTTTACTTATACTCGTAGACGTAATAAAAATTAAATTCGAGCATATCAAAAAGAAACACCGATATCCTGAAAAAAGGTTCTAAAATCTTTCTTTCTGCGTAATTTTCCCTTATTGTTTATAATCTATTAAATTTTAAACATATTTTCACAAACTTTCTTCTCACTAGGATTTAATCCACCCATCTTGGCTGCGGCGATGTCAAGTCTCACTACCATCTCAGCCCAGCGCATGTTCTGAAAATATGCGCTAAAACTTTGCCAAGCCCAATACACGTCAGACCGTCAGCACAGTAGAGTTCATAAATATGTACACAACTTTTCACCTTACTTCAATGGTTTAAGGTGAAGAAATGGGTACATATTTATTTTAGAACCTGTTTTTACAGTGAATTAATAAGATTATATGTAGAAATCGTATCAGCGGAAGCGTAAGTAAGTTAAAAATATTCTCATGGTAAATTATTTTTAACAAAATCTACGGATACTTTTTACTTTGAAGTGAGCTACTGGATTTAAAACAATTTGAAGTGATTTAATATAGGTACTTAATATGAAATTCGAAAATTTCTCGTATAGAAAATAAAATTGTTTGTTTTACAAAGCAGGATACCTATAGTTAAATGCAAACTACTTTGTGCTTGCAATTACCAAATAATAACCCATTTGTTGCGCACAAGAATGCTTGGCTTCAGCAGTCCTTTAGCTACCCATAATTAATGTTCAGACGTCCAATATGATTTATGGATATCTTAGTACCTTGTCGCAATGATGAAATAATATGAAAGCTATAGGGATATCCAACCGATGTTACCGTGCACTGTGACAAGGTTTGTAGATCGGAAATCAAATTAGTTGATTACGGTGGGTTTCATTCATCGTGAAAACAATGATTTATTATAAATGATTAGTTATCGCATTGCATTATATACGATGTTGTTGTACGAGTAGAAGGAGAAACATTAATTGAAAAATCCACACAATTTTTTTAATTGTTTACGACAGTTTAAAGATCGCATTGTAAAAATCTCGTACGTTTCTCGCAACCATATTATTTGTGATCACATCACATCATCAGCCTATGATACTCCACTGCTGGACGTGGGCCTCTCCTATTAAGTGTATAAACGCATTAAGAGGTAAACG